>JARHVA010002674.1:2255000-2427642 GCA_037957365.1 Torreya grandis
GAGAAACTATGTATGCTTTGAGGAATTAGACAAGAATCATAAGTTATGGTAATCGCTCCTGGTGCCATTTATGAGTTTTCACCCCTTGTCTACTACCTAGCTACCCTTTCAAGTTTTCAACTAAGTAGCATATTAATCTACTTCCCTTATGGGTTTTCAACATATTAGCATAATCAAGTGTCCACCCTTTATAGGTTTTCAATCAACTTGGTCCCTCTCCTAATTTTCAATGCCTTCTTAATACATAATATTTAAATTTTTTAAAATTGGAGTGTGTGCATTACCTAGAATTAAGGTGGTATCATGGACTATATTGGATGAGTTAGAGGAAGCTGAGTAGATAGTTATGCTTGTAGTGTTGAATCATAAGTTATTATTGTCAAATATATTAGTGGAGGTAGTGGTTGAAATTGAGGCATATGCCATGAAACTATAATAACCTTTTTTTGGTAGATTTCCAATTAGATTTGATTTGGAAGAACAAATTAAGTCTTCTTGATGATGTCTGTAATAAAGCTATCCAAATGAGACATGTTTTTTTTAACAATGTCCAACATGCTATAGTTTATCTGATCATATTAATTTGAGTGCACAATGACACTTGAAACTTGACCAAACTTTATATGTCATTATCTTCTATAATTAATATCATAGCTTTCACATTATATAATTTCAATTGAATGTCTTGGTCTAATTACTCCATCTTATCTACGTGCCTCCTAATTGGAATATTGGAAAATGTATTGCACAACATTTAGTTTTGCCAAGTCTACATCTTTAGCTATACTTTGAAAGCTAGCATGGCCTCCTTCCATATGTTGGACAACTGCTAATTATATTCAAGTATATTATGAGCTATATTATGGGCTTGTTATTCCATAGTGTCTAAAAACTATTCATATTCCTCAATAAATTCAAAAAAGGCTTCTATGTTATCCTTAATATTTTGGCCTTGTGTGTGAAGTTTCTATATCTTTTGTGTATCAACCTAGTATTTGTGAGTTGTGAGAGGAGGGTTGTAAACTAAATTTATACTAAAATTATTTTGTCACCACAAACTTGAGTGACCAAGGTAGAACATGAAATATAAATCTACTCATGATTTTTGATGAGGTGGAGGTTGAGATTTACATTTTCCTCCTGAGTTATAGTACCTTTTACTCAAAGACAAACCCCTTATGCATGATGGATTAATAAAAGATATCTACTCCCTTATTATTGGATAGAGGTAGTTGTGAAACATCAAGTGGGGATTATTACACCATTGTATCCAAGGCCAAAGTTTAAGTCTTAGATTCCATAGGTGCTTTCTTAATCTGTGACATGAGTAAAAAAATGTTGTGTAAAATATGAAGGGTGCAAGGATATACCATAACCATTAGATAAATATTTTTGGCCTATGATACAATGTCTCTTCCTGCACACCCACTTGGGTAGAATATGAGCCCTATAATGTGGATGATGGTTGTTAGGTATTAGGTATCCCCATCATGTTTAAGGTTTAAATTATCTATTTGGTTACACTTGCTTGTTGAGCCTAGCTATCTAATGTAGCCTTGGATTTGGCTGCTATGTCAACCTCGTATTTAGAATCTACCTTAGTTTTGGATTTGGAATCTACCTCAAAATTATTTTGAGCCCCCTATTCTTGAGCCTACTTCTTTTATTGCTTCACCTAAGAGCACAATTCTTATTTTTCCTTATCCTCTTATTATGCTTGTGTTATAGCCTCAGCCTCATCATTATTATTTTGCATTGCACTTGCTAATTTGATTTATCTTATTTCCTCACAACTTTTTCCTATTTCTTCTTTGCTTCTTATTCTTTATCTCTTTTCATATATACCTCAACTTCTTCAACCTTTCCCCTACACTCCTCCTCTTTCACCTACTTATTCAATGGTTCATCTTCCTCAAAAAAATTGTGTTTAGACTCTTCCTTAGTCTTTATCTCTACCTTTAGAGATTTATTTGCATCCATATATTATGCCTTTTATTCTTCTTGATACACCATGATAACTTTTTCTTGTGTTGAAATATTTATTTGTTTGGTGGGATGCTTAGGTTATGGTGGATTTATCTCTTTTGGATCTTTAATATGAGTTGGTGAGTCAAGTGGTGACTGTGAATCAGATGAGTTAGTCACTTAAATCACATTACCCCTTCATGTTGTTTTATTATGTCTAGATGATGGTGGAGGAGTATTTTTTTATTCAATATCTTGTAGGCACGTACCATCTCCTAAGGCCATTGTTGGGGTACTTAGACTTGTTATGTTTCAACCTCTACTAGTTGATATATAAAAGAAACTATTCATTATTTGATTTATGGAGACACTTTAGACATAAAATGGGTCCTTTTATTATGCACTGGAGTTAATAGTGGGATTTACTATAATGGGGAGTACTCTCCCTATACAATAGAAGATATTGGAGATGGATCTATAGAAAAGATCTTAGCTTGAAGCCATTTGTTCCATGTTTCATTCCTAATAATATATACTATTATAAAAGGAGGCATTTGGGTGATAACAACCCATAAGTATTGTCACTCCTAGTTTTAAACTTGGAAAGTTTGTACTGCCTTTCAGAAGAAAAATTCCTTTTTCTTCTTGATCATAGACCTCCTTTTCTATGTATTCAAGTATTGAATACAAAAATTCATAGTCACCGATGCCCAAATATGTAAGATCACATTCTATAGTTATTTTTGGTACATGCTAGTCATCCAACCAATATTTGGTGTTACAAGTCCTCTTATTTGGTGGAAGAGGTGACACTTGTTATGATAGTGCCTTTTGTTTTCCCCTAATAGCCTATGATATATTTGATTCTACATATAATAGTACCTATGCTTATGCTTGGGATTATATAATAAATAACTATTATGTGTTTGGAGGCATAGACTGTAAGGGTTGTATTGATCTAGTAGTAAGGTATTTATATCATAGGACTTATGCCTTGACATCCAAAATGGTAATGAATAAGGGAAGGGGATTTGTTATCACTTTTTATAATTCATGGACACTAATGTGAATCCTTTCATGAAAATTTGTAAAAAATCATATTATCCTAGGTATTGTAAAACATCCTTGGGCCTCTAGGGTATGAGATGATAAGGGCTTGGATTTCAACCCACCATTAACTAAACCTAGATAATTTATTTTAGTATGTCCCCATGTTGGTCTATGTGAGGTTATAAAATGTAGTCATAGGATAAAAATATTGATTTGGGTTGATCAGACCCTTTTATGACTTACAATAAGTAAAACAAAGAAATAGGACCAAAAACTTGTATTATAACACCTATGATGTCCCAAAGAGGACCTTCTCAATATTGATTATGATCTTGGAAGATAAAAATTTAGACCAATTAAAATTCTCATGCATCTTAATCATTCGGTAGGTAATGTGAATGAACCCTTTTATTTCATATCATGTGCTCTGGATGCTCTACTAGAATTGATTGGTGATACACTCAATTAGAATGTAAATCTAAATATCACCAATCATTTTGATAGGGATCCCCTTATATTCCCTTTTTTTAATTTTACTTTGTATCTAAATGAGTTGGTGAAGCTTTGGTTTTATAAGGCATAAGAGACTTGTGTCGATTTTGGAATCCT
The DNA here is from genome assembly GCA_037957365.1 of Torreya grandis. NCBI lineage: Eukaryota > Viridiplantae > Streptophyta > Pinopsida > Cupressales > Taxaceae > Torreya > Torreya grandis. The sequence continues at coordinate 2,258,625 of JARHVA010002674.1, forward strand.
ATTACTCATGCGATGGTTGTAGGGTTGATGAAAATGGTGACATCCTAAAAGAGATGGATCACACCCTCACTTTATCTTCTAATTACTATGAGCATTACCTTATCCAACCACCCAAAAAAATAAAGATTGATGAGTCTCTCTGCATTAGATTCTTACAGAGGGTGTTGAAATGTTGGGGTTCTTAGTTGTTCTTCTTTATATTGGTCATGGATAAACATGTTGGCCTTTGTGACATTGATGAAATATAAGGGGTTTGGATCATGGTATCTAGTTTGTTAGAGTGCCAAACCAATCAAAATTAATTCCTTTTACAACTTTTTGATCAGGATTAAAAGTTGTGTATGATCCATGGTTTTATTGTCGATAAGTTTGAAAAAATTCTCTATCTCATGTGGAATTGTCAAGGAATATTTTAAAAATTTACTAAATTAGACTTAGAGTGTAAAGGAATCTTATTTTTAAAGGTTTGTAATGTCATTGTGTTCTTCACACCCCTATTATATAACTTTTAATGTTCAAATCCATCTAACAAAATGGTTTAAATGTACTAAACTTGTTGTGTATGCATCCCAACTTGCTCACCTTATTAGATTACTATTTTTTATACTAATTCTATATAATAATTCACTAATTAACACCTTTCATCATTATTTCATTTAACATTTCCTATTCTCCCTTAGTCAATAATCTAGTCCCATTTATATATCTATACTTACATTCATATTTCTCATCCAATATTAATCCCCTCATTCACTCTCCTATAAACATCCCATTTATCACCTAAATCCCTCTTATGCCCACTTATGAATTTTAAATTCATAAAATCACACCTATCCCCTAGGCTCTCCCATATTCCTAGTACCTAGTCTCTAACTAATTCTCCTATAAACCGAGCTAAACCCCTAATAAACCCCATTAGGCTCCTATAATGGAGTCTAGAATGCTCCAATACTCCTCCAACTCTTTAGAGATTTATCTCTCTAGAGAATTCCCTTGAAAATTAAATTTCATAAAATCTCCGTCCCTTCTCTTTATTTAAACCCACCATCTCCTTCCATTTAGAAAAAGGAGTTGAATGTGAGGTAAAAACCATGCTAACAATAACACATTATTGAGTTTCCATGATATCATATTTATCCATTATCAATCCAATCACATGTTATCCTAGTAATCTGAGTCTTTCAAACAAATCCATTCAATCAAGAGCTAGTGATTAAGCATAATCAATTTGGATCAAGATTGGGTCTAAGAGGTCATGATGCTAGTATACTTTTGTTTTGAATTAATTTTTATTCGTACTATGATATTTCTTATTTTAAATTTTGAATATTGGTGTTTTAAATAAACTTTGATATAATTTTCATATCTAAATCTTATTTGATAAAATTTTCAACTTACATTTGGTGACCATCATGGGAGCCCTCCTTTGTGCTAATCTTGTGTGAAGTGTGATTTTGAAGCTTATAAGAAAGATGTAGGACAAATTTGGGTCTCAAAATTTGAAAAATCTCATCCTCTAGGTGAAAGGTGATTTTTATCTGCAAAAAGTGATTTTGCATTTGTGGTTTTAAGGTCACCAGTGCTGATTTTGATATAAACCACCAACCTAACCACTATCCATCAGGGTAACTTAGCTATTTTAGTCTTGTTATTTAAAATTGATTATAATAGTATGTGATATTGATTATTATCTATGGGTTTGAATAAAACAATCATGATTTTGATTTCCATCTATGATTTTGCTTCTGATAGCTAAAATTTTGAATTGTAGTTATGATTTTGACAACTTGAGTTACAATTTTGACTAAATAGAAAAATTAAAAGGGTTGTAATTTGTAATATACTTACTTTATTTCTATGCATATCATTATTATTTTTTAGATACTTATCTTTTTTTTACAATTGTTTTTAGTTAACATTTTTAATATTTAAGCAAAATCGTAACTCTTAGTTATGATTTTGAATAAACTTAATTAGTCCTGCTTAAGTCTTAAGAACTAGTGTAAATATCATAATTCTATGAGATCATACTCAAAGAGTCCTTTTAAGATTATTTAGTCTCTGTAAAAATTATAAATATCCTAGTATTTTTATAATTTTCAGTATCACTTGTCTTATTTATGAGTTTGCTTCTGTCAGTCATGATTTTGCACCTATTAGTCATAACTTTTCCACTTAACTACTAGGAGTCTGTCTAATTATTTTTAAACTATCACTTGTCTATTTTTGCAATTTTGCTTTCTAGTCCCAATTTTGAAAATTCTATAAGTGGTTTTGAACTAAATAACTACCTAGTGACCATAATAGTTTGCTTGCAATTTACATTATCGCTTGTTTCTATTTACAATTTTAACTTGCCAGAAGTGATTTTCAATTAACACTGATTGTGTATCTGTGATTTTGATTATTATAATATCAAATTTTTATTCATTTTTACCTTCAAATTATCCTTTTTGAGCATATTTTTAGGATCAATTACAATGAATTTTGAGTCATTTTGAGTATCTTGTAAGTCCCAAATTTGAGGCTAAAATTTTCAAGGGGCACTACCCCTTGACCCTGTAAGGGGAACTTCCCATTGAACCTATAAGGGGCACTTCCCATTAATCCCACTAGGGGATGACACCCCTAGAATCCTACATCTTGGTCCCTGATTCAAAGATATATAGCATAAAAATCATGATTTTTTCATTATTTTCATTAAGGCTTATTAGGCTAACATTTTATACAGGGGTAAACTTAGTGGTAATTTTTTATTGCTTAAGACTAGTAACATCTTGTCTTGTAGGTATTTGTCTAAAATCATGTCTTATAGGTCATATTTTTTTGTCTAACATCTTGTCTTGTAGGTTTCCCCTCAAGATTGCCAATTTGAAACTACTAATCTCTTATTTTACAATCGCTTATCAAATATTTTAGCATTTTGAAATCCATATTATACATATCTTTTTATATATCACACTTAATTAATTGTTTAATCAAATTATTTATCTACTTATCTATACCAAGGGCTATATTAGTGTATTCTCTCCTCCTTGCATCTTAGCAATAAGTCTTGGAGGACTAAAAACCACTAACAAACGCTCCCATTTTTTTTAAAAGGTAACATGAAGTGGAAGTGACACCTACACACTTGTCATAGTCCTAGGGGGATTGTGACTATGGATTTTAGCACCACACATAAATCCACACTCTATGTTCTAATGGAGTATAAAAATGAGAGGAAATTACCTTTAGGCCAAGTGATTGACCCCATACTAATCTTCCATGAAGGGAAAGAGTTAACTCTCTAACCCAAGCATTAGAAAACACCCTATATGGATTTGATCCCCACATACCTAGTGTATATTAGGGACACCCTTAGATAGGCCATATAATCTAGAATAGGACCATCAGTCATAATAGGCAACTTACTACCAAATTTAGTATTAACTCCCAAGTGACTGTTAAGTGTAAATGGGGTTGAGAGGGTCTGAGATATTTTATAATGGGTCACTATCCTATAGACTCACCTACAAAGCCATTAGATACTGAAATTATTGAGTTACACTCCCAAATTTGTCATTAATTCTAAGATTATGGCTTGCTTGTAATTTATTATGTGTTGTGGAGGCATGTATTATTTAGCTCCCTTAAACCAAATACACAACCTTATCTCCTAGTCAAACATAGTCCCTAGGTTAATCATCATCACCATCCCTTATCATATCCCCATCCCATCTAATTCTTGTCAAATTTTAAACTTGTCTATATCATTCTTAGGGTTATAGTCCAAACCTATTTCTCACCTCGTCTTAATCACATAACTCTTATTGAACTTGTCTATCCTAATCACCTTATTCCTTATTTATATAGCCTAGTCCTAATCAAAGTCTAACTCATATTTACCTTGTCATCCCCTTAAAAATACTAGTCATCATATCAGGTTTATAGTTATATGTTGGTGTTCACGTACATTAGTAAACAATTCTTTTCAAATCAAGGTCATGATTATAAGCTTGTTTTTGTGTCTAATCAAGTTTGAATCATACATAAAATCTAGTCATATCAATCCTCTTGTCTTATTGATTAAGTCATCCTAAGTCAAGTCAAATCATATTGGCCTTGAGTCAATCGTAATCCATTCATTATTGGTCAAAATCATGTCTCTTAGGCTAGTATATCACCATATCAAATCTTAGATCTTATCATATCTCGCCTAGTTGAATTCAGTCAAAATCATCAAAGTCTAGCTCATGTCCTAATTTGGTCTACTTGAACTTATCTCATCAAACATCACATCACATTGAATATCCAATCAAAATTAAGATCAAACTAAAGAAGGCATTTATCCAAATTCATTTTGCACATCCCATCTTCAACCCTCAAGTTTTCCATTCAATCCCCCACTCCTACCAATTGGTTTTGATGAATCATGTCATTTGTACTTTCTCCCATCGTGATCCATGGATTCTAAAGCAAAGTTTGACACCTTAATAGATAAATGCCTCATGGATAGTAGATATGTACTCCTTTTTCACCTCCTTGAGATGATCACTTCATATCCTATAGACTTTTATTGTGTATGATAAACATTTCCTCTAATATGCACCCATTCCCATTAGTTAACTCTTACCCTCCATACCACACAACCCCATTCAAATACTCCATCCACTAGTCATGGCCAGTCATTTACCCCTTCTTATACTAACAAAGGGAATCTAATCCTGACCACCTCATCAAAAGGAGTTGGCCTCTGTGTATGATTCAAAATTGATTAGACATCAACATTACCTATGTAATTAGAATTCAATCCTAGCCCATATAATCACATCAATAACCATTTAATCTAAATTCTAATGGTTCCACATCCAAGTCATGAATTGAAGAGAGGCCCTATACTCTTCTTCCTATATCCTTAGAATCCCTCTTCCACAAACTTGATACTACAAACATGATGGTCTATCCACCCATTTGACATCTTGATCCTTTCAAGCCTAAGCCCTCTTTGTATAAATCTAACCACTATGATATATATCATTGAGCATGGGGGCATACCAGTAATCAATGTCACAATTACCAAAACTATTTCGAAGACCTCACCATTTTGACATCAATATCGAGAATGAATTAGATGGGTATACATCTAAGGGTGAAAAATAAGATAAATGCCCAAATTTCATTCCTAATCATGATAATGCTCTTCCATTTCCAAGCCAAGGTCAAGACACCACGTCCATCTTCCATGGTCCCCACATCTATGACAAATGCTCCATTGACAATGAGTCTATTTCTCATAAACCTAGTCTCCCTTACCTCATGAGTCATTCTTCCATGGGACTATATTTTTCAAATCCACTATCTCCCCATCATCACATCAAATACCCCATTTGGATAGGTTGATTATAGACAAATCATCCTCTACTAATAACATTACATCATTTATATCAGAGTTTAACATTAGATTCAACACTAGACTTATTTGCATCAAGATCATGTCCAACATGGGTATCCAAATTAAATTATTTATTAGAATAATCATCCTTGATTTATGTTGTAGATCATAACCATGCCTACCTTTTTAAGCATACCTCTAATCAGTATGTCAACCAATCACAAGGCATGTATTTTGATCCCATCTAGGATGATGAATTTGTAATAGATTTTTTACAAGATTTATATGTTGAAGATTTTTAGAGTGAATATGATCTTACCTCATAAATGTGTTTTACAGATAGTCTTAGTGATCCTTTTGCTAATCTTGAGGATATTTTCTCCTATGTCAAAATTGGGTCTCTTAGAAACCTCTATGAGGACCATGTTGCCCCACCACCACTCATTGACCTCATCCTACCATATCCTCCATCTTCATCCATCATGGATCCTTTTCTTCCTATCAATGATCTTATAATCACCTCCCTCCATAGGGATAAATAAGAACATACATCGTTGGATGCTTCCGTGAGTAACATAATATGCACTAAAAATATAAAGGTCCAAAACCATATTAAAAAATTCATACATGATCATATCACCTTTGATATAACAAGTAAAAATTAATAAAATTCAAATTATCAGCCTAATCAAAGAGTGTCTTCCCCTAGTGAAACCCTCTTTATGGCACTAGGGGACCATCAAAGTAAAAATAATAATCATCTATCAAATCAAAGATCAATCTCCTCTAGTGAAGCCCAAAGTCAAGCACTAGGAGACAACCAAAATATAACCAAGTCTAAATACTAAAACAATGTCAAAATTAGTATCAATATGGCTAATAACCTTTCAAATAATTATATAAAAGATGAACAATAAAGTCATAGTGTCTTAGATCTCATAAAGTATTTTGACACATGTCACCAATCAAACATGGAATGTCTAACATCTCCAGTGATGTGTGTGACTACTAGTCCCACCTCAAAATCACCCATCACACATCCCTATCATGATCCTATCATCCATTCAATCCTTGTACATCACCCTAAAATATAGACTCTAAATCCATCCTTTCCACTCCTTACAAACCCAGACAACATTGTCTTTTATTGGGGTGATGAAGACACCTGGTTTAGATGACTGGAAGGGTCTCAATCAAGAGTCAACAAAGGTCATAAGGACTTATATATATATATATATATATATATATATATATATATATATATATATATATATGGATATATGTGATACTGGGATCAAGTTTTCAAATATATATATATATATATATATATATATATATATATATATATATATATATATATATATATATATATATTTGAAAACTTGATCCCAGTATCACATATATCCATAATAGGTGTTGGTTGAAGAATAAAAATCATATGTATCATGCATCTCACTCACCTCTAATAAATCTAGATGCCCAAAAGAAGTCAAAAAAATCAATCATTTGTTCAGTGGTGAAAACCAATATTATGGCACCTTAGGCAAGTACCATGATGAAAATTTATTTCTGACATTATGGTAAAATAATATAATTTCTACATTGTACCTCAACACTTGGGGGAAAATTCCATCCCTTGTCAATCCCATCCATGCCATATCCCTCTAATATTGCATCTTATTATGTCAATACTTTATTCTAGTGTTGACCTTTGTAAGGATGTCAAATATGTCTTGATAAATTTTCTCAAATCATCATGGCATATCCTCCAATAAACACTCAGTCAACTAGATATTTGGTTCCTTCATGATGTGGTAATTAGTGATCCCTGGTCCATTATTCCTTAGTCTTTATTCCCTTTTTATCATCACCCTCATCCTTTTGTCATCCCATCTATTATTTTATCCATAATTATCCTAGTTTCTAGGCTTTCTATTCCCTTTACTAGTAACCCTCTTTTGTATAATTTACATACATATTTATAAAAAACCCCAAAATTATAAAATTCACAATACTCTAAAAACATCTAAGTTTTCTTGTCTTATGTCATCTTGTCATGTGTCTTATGTATCCTAGTCATCTTATCTTATGTCCTATGTTATCCATCTCATTATCATCCTAACTTGTCTCACATCCTAATGGTCTCATCATTTTGTCATCTTTTCTTATCCTATATCCTAATCATGAAATCCAAGTCCTTTTCCATAACCTTATCCTAATCCAAGTCACTAGTCTACTCTAACTCCATACCCTTACCCAAATATATAAAGTTAATCCAGATTCACATCATGACCTACTTGGTCCAACTCATCACCTATCAATCATCTCATTGACTCTCATTAGGATAATTAGATAAGAGATAATGACACTACATATAGATACATATATGTGTTACTTGTCTACTCTTTGATGATGTTTGAATTATTTGCATGTATTTTATCATGTATATATTTTCATATGTTTGTTTACTTGTTTATGTAAATCTTATTTTTAGTCTTTCATCATGCCTCTTTTGACAAGGGTGTAATGAATGAGGATACTATGATGACACCAAAATATACAATGATTCTTTTAGGTGCCCTCAATAATGTATAGTTAACTATTTTCCCCTTTTATAATTATGCACTTTGGTACAATAGCCTCTTGGTCATACATATATCATGGGAGATACTTCCCAATGCTATATTTACATCAGATTACTTATACTATGATGAGACTTATCACAACAATGATGGATTGGTAATGGACTACTATCATCATTTCTCATATGCTATATGACCTACCTAATCATATAAACATATTAATTTAATCATCAAGTCAATCATCCTAGTCAACTCATATAATATCCAATCATTCCTCCAAGCCAATTATCATCGCATATATATCCTATAGTTATTCATCTATCATCTCTCTAGTCATCAACATATAACATCTCATCTCCCATGATTTCTCCTAGTCCCCTATATTCATGTGTAACATCTGAGTCACATTTTTAATCTAATAACTAACATGCCTAATAGTTATCATCATCTGAATATTATAATCCATCATCGTCATCCTCTAATATAGTTTGAGCTATATTATCATGAAGTGTTTTCAGATTATGTAAGAAATTCTTAGTCACATGGTGTGCCTGAGGTCAACTCAACCACACTTTCCTCTTTCCCCACCATTCATCATCACATCTCTCTTGTCCCTCTATATCCCCATGTCTTGCATCATTGAAATATCTGAGATATAATATTATTAATTAATTAATTAGTTTATTAATCAATCACCATCCCCAAAATCATCTCCCTAAAATTTTCATCAATCGCTCACACCTTTTGATTAGGTCCAAAAAATCATAACATCCATATTTCTTCCATCAGACATCCATTATCACCAATTGGTTAATTCATCATTTAAAGTTTTTAGTTTCCTCCTTCGATTGAGGTTTAACTAGGACTATAACTTTATTATTATCTCTCACTCCCTTACTTGTGTCCTTACTAGAGGTATTATTATTATCAATCACATTATAGCTCATTGATTCAATTAATTACATACTAACTCTTCCCATTAATATTTTGGTCACTCAATCATATCATTTTTACTCTCTCATCTCCTTCATCATATTTCTAGACTTTAGCTCTAAGCTACACATGTTGATTAATATTATTAAATCATTGTCTTATTTTAGCCTATATCTCTCCCTTGAATGCATCCTTACTTGGGATATGTAAAAATATCATGTAATTTATCATCTTGGTTTTCATCTCTCCTAGGCATGTGTCCTTACCTAGGATTAGTTGAAAACTTGAGACCCATAGCATCCCAGTCTACAACTCTTCTTAGAATGTGTCCTTGCTTTAGATATGTCTAAAGTTGTGACATTTTATCATCATCATGTTATGGTTAGTTCCCATTTGGGACGTGTTGAAAATTATGACACAATTATTTCTACTTCTTATGCATAAGTCTTTACCAAGGACATCATCATTTTATAGCTCACCACTCGTGTTGGATTCATTTTCTTCATCATTGATCTTACATCTAGCATTCCAAATCCTTATCTATTCATGCCTCCCACCCTTCATATCTTTTTTTGGTGGATATATAACTCCTTCCTCTTTACATGTCCCCTCAAGGGGGAATCATGTCCACTAACACCATTTACTAACATTTATCCATGAGGGTCTTTTTTATTTGAAAGACCATTACTCCTTCCACTTCATCCACTCAAAATTCCCTTTCTAAGGGGAAAAATATATGCATATAAATTTTATTGCCTTATTAGGATTGCTAATTTCAATATTAATTCCCATCTAATTCCATATAATTATTCACTAATTAATACCTTTCATCATTATTTCATCTAACATTGCCTATTCCCCCTAGTCAATAATCTAGTCCCCTTTATATGTATATGTATATGTATGTGTGTGTGTGTGTGTGTGTGTGTGTGTGTGTGTATGTATATGTATCTATATGTATATATATATATATATATATACATATACATATCTATATATATATGTATATATATTTATGTATGTATATATGTATGTATATATATATATATGTATGTATATATATATGTATATATATGTGTGTGTAGATATATATATATATGTATATATATATATATATCTATATATGTATATATATGTATGTATGTATATATGTATGTATATATATATATGTATGTATGTATATATATATATATATGTATATATATATATATATACATACATATATATATATATACATATATATATATATACATATATATATATATACATATATATATATATATATATATATATATATATATATATATATATATATATATATATATATATATATATATATATATAATAACAAACATTCATATTTCCCATCAAATATTAATCCCCTTATTTAATCTCTTATTAACATCCCATTTATCACCTAAATCCCTCTTATGTTCACTTGTGAATTTTAGATTTATAAAATCATACCTATCCCTTACGCTCTTATTCATGCCTTATACCTAGTCTCAAACTAATTCTCCTATAAACCTAGCCAAACCCCCACTAAATCCCATTAGGCTCCTCTAATGGAGTCTATAATGCTCCAATCATCCTCCAACCCTCTAAATAATTCTATCTTTAGAAAATTATATGGAATTTTAAATTCCATAAAATCTCCATCCCTTCTCTCTATTTAAACCCACCATCTCCTTCCATTTGGAACAATGAGTTGAATGTGCAGGAAATCCATGTTACACTAGTATATTAATCCTTTCATAAAGCTATCAATTAATCCATGAATACATGTTATCAAAGTCTTTTGATCAAGCTAATATCATTTTGAAATTCTGAATCTATTTGTAAGCAATCCATTATCCATATCATATAGTTCCTTTTTCTTGTCTTGAATCTTGTTTGGAGCATTTAGCTTTAGATTCATAATGCTTATTTTTTATGTTTATTTTTATGCATTATAATATATTGGCTATAAATTATGAAGTAGATTGTATATTTGAGTGATTTTTATATAATTTTCATATCTAAATCTTATTTTCTCAAATTTATCATCTCACAAGTTGCACACGATTTTGCCTTATAAATTAATGTCAACTGATTATTGGTGATGTGATGGTTGGTATTATATGTCTATAAAAATCGAGTCCTTCTAGTGGTTTGGTTATATAAGGCATCATCTTCTCACTGATACCCTTTCCTTTATTATACATCTTTTCATTATGACATTCAATCTACTTTGGGAAGGATGTAATTTTTTAAGTGTATCATCATTAATGGTTCTAAATGATCCTTAATTTTCCTTTTTCTATATGTTGGTTGTCATCATCTCATTATTGAACTTAATTGATGATCCATGTTTAATCATTGTATGTTATCTTCTATTCATGTTGTATTTTATCATAGATCACACTCTGTGACTTTGACTTTTCAAATCTATTTATGATGTATTAAGATACATAAATCACATTGTACAAACACACACAAACCTAGAACCAAAATACAAAAATGATAAATTAATAAAAAATACTATACTACATGGTCTTACTCAACACCCTCTCTCATTTTTATGTAATAATTGATAGAGATTATTGATGGTAAGGCTTAAGCCTACATCCATTTACACATCTAGATGGAATGGTTCCCTGAAGATCTTTTAAGATAATTGGTCCTTATTGTGAGATGTCATGTATGATGTAAGGTTCCTTCCTTATAACGTGAAAATTTCTAAGAAATTTTCCAAATTTTCTATCATATAGTAAGACCATTTTTTTTGATAGAATTATTTATATCACATGTTGCAATCATGACATACTTTCTAACGGAGCTTGTTAACTTCCTACATCCATTGTGCCCTTTCCTTATTTTCTTTCATTTTTGTTAAATCCATCAATTATGCCTATACAAACTCATAATCTCATAGTCTCATGATCATTCCAATGCATATAATATGAACTATGTATTCCATGGGCATTACTACTTCAAGTCCATAAATGAGTTGAAATGGCATGAAACTTGTTACATGCTTATAATTTTTTCTATACATCCACATGATCATAGGAATATAATCCTCCCAATCATCTCTTTGGACATTACATATCTTAGTGAGCATATTACCAAGGAATTTTTTTGATGCTTCTACTTATACATTTTCCTATGGATGATGTGTTATGATTTTATGGTGCGATGTCATAAAATATTCTATCAAAGTCTTGATGGTGTTATTTAGGAAATGCATATGTCTATCTCTAAATTTTTTGATTAGATACCCAAATTTGGTTATAATATTTTCATATAAAAATTTGGATGTGTCTTTATCACTATAACTTAAGGTCACAACAACTTACAGCCATTTGGTAAATTAGTCCATCACAATGGTGATGTATCTTGACTTACTATGTTACATCCTTAACCATTATCATGTCTATGGATATGTGTGTCCAAATTATGGCTTGAATAAACCCTTTTCATATTATTTTACATTTATATATGCACTCATATTATTAATAGGTTGGCCTATGGGTTTTTCATGGCCTTGATAGACTATAAATAAGAGGTAGGTTTAGTTGTTCATGATCATATAGAGTATTCATTTCTTATTGCAAGCATTTGGGAGGTTTCCCCCTCGAAGTGACTTATCTATTATTCATATTTTGTATAATATTTCCATAAAATTGTGATCTATTTATATTATTCTGATTATTTGGTTAAGTAATATCATTACAAGTGGTATCAAAGCTTTGATTTGGGCCATAATCAGGTAAAAAACCCTAGATCTTAGAATTTGGATATATCTCTCAAATAGTTAAAAATTTATCTACAAGTATTTTGATATAAGTGATAAATCATTCAAGTAATCTTCCATTAAAATTTTATCTCATTTGGATCTTTTTTTCAAAAGTTATCACCATTTTAGGGTTTTTTATAAATTTGCTCCATAGCTCACAATTTGTAGAAATTTTCAAATTTATTTAAATTTTTATAAATTTTGGAAAAAAATAGTTTGGGTATATTATTTTATATTTTTTTATTTGAGGCTGACATATTTAAAAACATTCATGACCAAAATTGGGTCAACAGGGCAAAATAAGGCTCACCATTGACCCTTCTTATGACATGTCCTAACACTCGTAGATGGGGGAAAGGGAAAGACACCACTAAAACTACTTTAGGGGATGACATGGAGTATGAAACATATGATATGATGTATTTTGAGATGATTTCTCAAATTTAGTTGAATCTACATGGCCTGATGTAGAAGGATGTGCAAGTCCAAACTCAGATGTTAGCAATGTAAGGGGAGCTTAATGGTGTGAGAAACTAATTAAAATAGATCATGACACAATTTGATACCATTTCATCTCATTTTTAATTCAAAAACCCTCCACTTTTTCATTTTGGTCTTCCTTCTCTCAATACTAACACTACTAATACAGAGGTGAAACTAATGTTGCCAAAAGTGGACTTGTGTAAGTTTGATGGTAAGGATACACTCACTTCGATCACTCAAATTGAAAATATATTTGATCTAAACAAAACTCCTAGATCTCAAAAGGTGGTCATGGCATCTATGTATGGAACCCGATCCATTTAATTGGTATCATTGGTTATGTTCTCAAAAGAAGAAGATTGGTGCTCCTGTTACATGGTCAATATTCTCTGATGAGCTAATGTCTCACTATTATGATAATATTTTTGAAAATTTCTTTAGCCAATTATCCAAACTATGATAAATAGTAAAAATGAAGGATTATATTCATCAATTTTAGAATCTATCCTTACATGTGGAGTACATCACTAAGTCAAATATTACTGACCTTTTTATAGGTGGATTAAAAGATAGAATTCAATTAGAGGTTCACATGTTTAACCCCACAACTATTTATAAAGCTAGAGGAAACATCATCCTTTCACTAATAATTGGGAACACACCTCCCCAACTCCATCAATACCTTAACCTACCAGATTGAAACCATAAAAAATTGAGGGGAAGAGTGCCAAATGGTTGTGTTATTATTGTGGTAGAAAATGGAAAAAAGGTCATTGATGTGTTAAAAAGAAGTTATTTTAAATCGAAGGGGCCAATGAGGATGAAGAAGATGAGGCATCTAATGAGGGGTTTTAAGGACATAAGGAGGAAGATGAAGATTCTTAACCTACTATCTCCTACCATGCCCTTTTACGTATTTCTACTCTTCAATATCTTAAGGTTGTGGGTTTACTTAAGAAATAGAAGGTTGCAATGTTGATTGACTCAGGAAGTACACATAATTTCATCAATAGTAAGTTGGATGCTTGGTTGAATTGTTTCACTTACCTAGCTCTAGAATTTCAAGTCATGATTGCAGATGGTGGTATAGTTAATTATTTTGGAAATTGCCACAATTTTAAGTTAGTAATGGGTGACTATCTGCTAGATTCTCCTATGTTTGATATTTCTATGGGTAAGACTTACATTATTTTAGGAGTACAATGGTTCACTACATTGGGAACTATTGAGATGAATTTACAAGAACTGTTCATGTATTTTCATTTTGAAGACAAATCAGTGGAAATATAAAGATTAAGAGTTAAATCTCCACAAGTTGTTAGTTCACATTAGATGACCAAGATGTTCAAAAAGGGTGATGAAGGATTTATTCTGCGCTTGTTTTCCATTAATTTTCAATAGACTAATGAGTCTACCCATCCTGATCTATAATAAACATTGGATGAAAATTCATTTACTCTTTATCTTGAAATAGTCCTTCAAATGTGTACTAAGTAGTTGTGGTCTAGAGTGATTACAAAGTATATGATCAAATGGAAAAAATTGCCTTTAGAAGATATTACATAGGAGGATGAAGCATTCATGCAACAACATCCAGGATTGCTTCAAAATTGGGGAAAACATTATTTTGAAGGGGAGGTTCATGATAAACCCTTAACCATTAGTGTGTCTATGGATATGTGTAGCCAACTTGTGGCTTACATAACCCTTTTGCATATTATTTTACATTTCTCTATGTACTCATATGCTTACTAGGTTAGCTTATCGGTTGTCCATGGCCTTGGTAGACTATAAATAGGAGATAGGGTTAGTTTTTCATCATCATATGAGAGTGTTAATTTCTTATTGAAAGCATTTGGGAGGTTTCCCCTCGAACTGGATTATTTATTATTCATATTTTATACTATATTTCCATATCATTATGATCTATTGTTGTTATTCTGATTATTTGATAAATTAATATCATTACATACTATGCTTACTAGGTGGATTGATTGGCCCTACAAAGTTGATCCCCATTTCTCAAATGGATGTTCCACTAGCATAGGATTTAATGGCATCTCATCTCTTTGATTAGGATTTCCCATACTTTGGTAGATATTAATTGTTTTTGTGACTCAGAGTGCATCTCAAAATAAATTAGGGAACCATAGACCACTTTATAGGATTTTATTTATATTAGATTCTCTTCCTAAATGTCCTCACGTGATTCCTTAATGTTCCTCTTCAAGAAATTAAGATTGTTTGTGTTCTAAAGCCACTCTATATATTACATCACATTTCCCCATATTTAAAAAACTCATTAATGATGTTGAATGGCATGGATCTTTTAATCAATTATTTATTCTCATTTTCTACATAGTGCATATGAAATATCCCCTACTCTATAAATTATGTTATGTCTTCCATGTTCTAAGGAATTGTAGAGATGTGAAACAAATGTGCATTAGGTGATTCATCTTGTAGTTCATTTTTCTCTTATCCATTATGTATTAGATTCATATTATCTAGCCCCACATTTTCCCTTCCTAGATTCATATTGATCCTGAACTAAAACTCTTGGAATGACATCAACCATCAAGATATCATTCACCACAACATAGGCTTATTAACTAAGTATCAAAGATATTGATGATCACTGAAAAATTCAAACAAAATTTATAGAATTTAATGTCTAAAGTTTTGGAGTGCAAACATCATGGTTAAAGCATTTCATTCTATAGTTATATAGTTTTTATCTATAACTGATTGTTTATGACATATGAAGTATATTGGATGGTCTAATCTCCCTCTCCTAGTTGTGAAATAATAACTCGTACAATATTTCTTGAAGCATCTACATGAACATCGAAAAGTTTGCTCCAATTTGAAAAGACTAAAATAAGCATTGTGACCAATCTCTACTTTAGATCCATGAATGTTGTTTGGCGCTTATTTTTCCACTTGAACCTTATATCTTTGTGTAGTAACCTATCCATTGGAGTTTATATATTTGCATAGTATTTTATGAATTTCTTGTAGTATATTGTATGCCCCAAGAATGATCCCACCTCTATAGAGATTGTGAGAGGTGGCATCCCCATAATTACTATGATTTTTGTTTGATCTACCAAGATGCCATACGTACATACTATGTGTCCTAGAATGACACCAAAAGGCATGAATAACAAATATTTATTCAAGTTTAGATTAATGCACAGAGATCAAGATCATTCTAACATAAGTCATAGCTTAGACAAGTGATCCTTGAACAATGAAAAAATATCCTAATCATCTAGGTATACTTTAATAAATTCATTATTGAAGTCCTTAAATTCAATGACTAGTGCTCTAAAAGACACTATTGGAGCATTCTTAAAACCAATAATCATGACCTTATATGAAAAATATACCCACTCTATTGCAAATGTTGTATTGGCTTGATCCTCTACTATGATTAGAATTTGGTGGTATCCATTGAACCCATTAGTGAAATAATATACTTCATGTTCTTTGACTAACTCCAATACTATGTTCATAAATGAAATTGGAAAAGGATCATTTATATAGTCATAATTTAATACATGATAGTCCCTACATACTCTAATTTCCCTAGACTTTTTAGACTATACTACCATTAGGTTGACCCAATCTACCTTCTCCATTGGATATATAATGCCTGCGTCTTGTATGTGATCTATTTAAACATTTACTTTTAGCTTCATGTTGGGGTTTAGCCTGCATGGTCATTTTTCATAGGCCATGTGCACTCTTTAGTTATATACACATTTCACCTAGAGAGGGGTCTATCCCTTTCACTTTTATGAATTCTATTGGAAATACATCCTAGTAATATTTTAGTAATTAAATGCTTCTAAAGTCTCATTATATGTCTAATAGGCAACTAAAGTCATAAGCTTCAGTGTTAATTGTGTCCTAATATTTCATACAAACTTATTTAAGGATATATTTTAACGGAGCTACTTGGAATTGAGTCTTGCATTATTTTGTATCCTTATTGCTTTTGGATATTAAGCTTTAACAACTATTAATCTATTAATTTACTTTTGGATGCCTTTAATTATTACTCTGGTTCAAAAAATCCATTCAAATCTAAGTCCTCATCACTATCAGTGGACTCTATTAATTCTTCCTCATCTATGATCCTATCGCATTTTGATAAAAACATGATCCTTTCTATTTGTTTACCTTGTAATTTTGGATAGCTATATTCAAATCTTGATCTACTTCCTACTATGAAAATGAGTATGTCTTACTACTTAAGTATTCTTCTCACCCATAACATAGAAATATTTTAAAATTATATAGAGCATTATACACCAAGGGATTCTCATCCTCAAAAATGAAAGTCTAAATGAAAAATGTTGGACCTATGGCCAATGCTTTGTTTCTCATTTACATTTTTGGTGCATATACTAGGTTATTGAAAGTGCTTCTAGAATATATCTAAAAATGTGCACCCAATATTTGGGTTCTACACCTTGTGCAACCCATACATCCACACACTTATGAACATGATTTTTTGGTCATTGTCCTTCCTAGAAAAAGGGGCATTATTCCTTGATAGTGGGTGGTATTTAGAATAAACCACATAGTAGTTTGCAAACCTCATCCCATGTTAACTATTTTACTCTATGAACTACCCACCACATAATAATGGTTATTTTTAGTGCATAATGTAGTGTACTCACTGTATCATCTATATTTAACACATGATTTTTGATCCTTAGAATAAATTAATTCAAGTCATCAATTATAAATTATTGATGCAGTTGATAATATATAGTAAAAATCATGCACATTAGGCATACCTCATGATTTCACCTTGACCAATTCAACATGTAGGTATCTAAGTCAACATTAACTCAGGATATAGTCTCCTAGGGTAAAAAATATTAATTCATTTTTTATGTGTATTCCATATCTATCATGCCTTCTTTATACACAAAATCCACTTTTGACCGAGTTGGTGATCGCATAGAAGGTAAACTACATTCATCCATTTCAAACTAAAAATTTGGTGCCATTATGATCATGAGTCTGTAGTTAGATTATTTAGTTATCTATAAATATTGTTGAAAATATGTTTCTAGTTGATAAAATTTATATTCTATAGTTTACATGGCATTAGTCTTAAAATTTTATACTCACCTTGAACCATCTATTATCCCTAAACATATATGGTGAATCTAGTTCCTTGGGTATGATGTATAATTTATGATCTACTTTATTCAGGTGTATAATTATGATTTTATCTACTTTGTATACTTCCAACTAATTACACATTGTATTAATGGTCATTTCACCATCACAACCCACTTTTTACTAACTAAAATATAGTAGTGAATTTCATCAGTCTTCATGTCAATCATTTCAAAAACACATTGTAAGATTAGTTCAACCTCTTTTATTTCCACATCTTTTAGTTAAATAATAGGCTCTACCCTACCATAGTTTGCAAATCTTAGTGTGAATAGACTATAATTGAGTGTTGGTTGTCCAATATCTTCCTAGATAGATCAAGAAATCATATTAACTATGCTACCGAAATAAAATACAGTCTTAGGTACTCCATATCGTATTGGATCAATATCCATGTAGGAATAAACATCCCAAGACTTATTAGTTTTTACATACAAAATTACCTTATCAATATGTTACTGACCTCATTATGCACACTCAAATAAGTTATGGAAGATAATTTTAATATTATACAAGATATATTCATTTTATAGAGTGCTTCAAAGTTTTAAAATGCCAGTTAAGGTAGTTTCTACTCCCTCTTGCCTCATTATGTAAACAATCTGCCCATGTATATACACATCAATGATTATGGCATTACCTTTTGACACAACCCATTATTATATGTTGTAAAGAACTTGGTCTATTTGGTACATAAAACCTTTTTCTATCATAAGGTCAGAATACTTATCCTAGTGAACCTTTTTAAGTCTCTGATCCTATGGCTTTTCTAAAAGAGGTAGTCCTTGCTATGTATTTATTGTCTTGTACTTGTTGACTAAATTTGACCCTCTATATCAAATTTGGGCACCCATTTATAAAAAATTAGTCAATAAAAACCTTTGTCTTATGAAGTCATTGTGAGGGATCTAAAATTTTAAGGTAGAGAAGAAAAAACTAAGTATTTATCTTGTCCCAATGTTAGTCGGGTTTTAGAAGTGTCTTTACTTGTTCTAGACCTAATCGAGTTCTCTAAATGTATTTACTTGTCCCAGTGCTAATTAGGTTTTAGGAGAGTAATTACTTATAAAGTTTCATGAAGTATAAGTAATTCTGGTTCGCAACCCCAAATTACTCCTCCCAGACCGAATCAGGTTTTGTAAGTGTTTTTACTTTCCCTAGACCTAATCAGGTTCTCTAAACGATTATGCTTATAAAGTTTCACTAGTTGTAGTTGGGGTTCATGAACTTGAGTTAATCTTACTAGTGCATTTTGAGTTTTGGAAATTACTTTGCTTATAAATTTTTATCAGTTGAAGTAAGTCAGGTCCACAAACTTGACTTACTCATGAAGTTGGATAAATTTAGGTTTTTGGCAACCACTTAGTTAATTCAAGATTTCATCATTCAGTTGCTTACTTCAACAAACCTGTAGTCTTCCATTTGAAAAATCTAAAGTCTTTCACTCCAAAAGGTTTGAAGTCCTTTATATTGAAGAACCTGAAGGACACTTGTTTTTTTTGGAAGGTGCTTTCTCTCCTTCTAAAGGGTATGTTCTTTCTTTCAAAAGTGGCTTTTCAATATTTCCAAAGGACACTTTCCATTTAAGAAAGTATTTTGTAGGAAGAAAAAATCCTTTAAATAATTTGAAGAAAGGAATGAGCCAGGGCATATTGAATTTTCAAAATTTTGAAGGGTGCTTTCTCACTTTTCCAAAGGGCTCTTTTTGGGCTAAAGGGGACCTTTCCATTCTTCTGAAGGGTAGGTGCACCCTTGAAACTTTTTTGAAGGTATATTTTCTCTTTCTAAAGGGTGTTTTTCATCTTATCAAAGGGCACTTACCCTTTGGGAAAATCATTCTATAGAAGGAATAATTCCTTTGAACTTTTTTTTTGAAGCAAATCAATAAGGTAGTTGCAAGAAAACTAAAGGAATGTTTTCGACAAGCCAAAGGGACACTTCAACTATTCAAAGGGCACATGGACTTTTCATAAATTTTGAAAGGTCATTTCCAGCTTCCCAAAGGACCATTGTAAAAAACTAGAAGGACAATTACCCTTCAGGAAAATCATCTCTATGAAGGCTGAGAAGGAATAATTCCTTCAGACATTTTGTTCTAAGGAAATAGACCAAAAGAAAGCTGAAGGACATAAGGACCACCTCAATTTTATTGAAGGGTCACTCTCCCTTTTGGAAAGTCTACAATAGAAGACCCAAAAGGAACTTTCATTTTGAGAAAGTCATTTTTAATCCTTCTAAAGGGTTATTTTGCAGAGAAAGAAAATAGGCTCAAGAAACTGCAAAGGAGCAATGTCCCGCAAGACGTCAAATTTCAGCCATAGGGAATAACCATTAAATTTTGAAAGAAAGCTTGATTAGAACCAGAAAGAGAGAATGAAAGTGATAAATGGAAAAGATATTGAATAGGTTCAAGAAGACAAGATAGACAAGTTATCATGATGAATCTTGCACCATTTCATAATCTAACAAGCCAATAATTAATATTTATCATTCCAAACAGATCTCTAACTGATGAAACTTCAATGAAAAGATGAAATTCAAAACATCTTGAACTTTTTGGTGCAACTAGAAAGAAAACATCTTAAATATGACATTTTAATTGTTTTAGCTTTAAAGTGACACATGTCCAAGTGACCTTTGGACTTCCTTGGCTCGTCCCTTTCAAAAAGTTATAAATATGCATTCCCTTAGTTCATTTTAGCAGCCTCTAATAGATATGAGTAAATTATGGCCAAAATTGTAATGATAGTTCTTGAAGAAATATAAAAGTGATTTCTTCATTTTTAGTTATTTTATTGAGTTAAGTCTAAATCTTACTGATAAAGAGTAGCAAAGTCATTTTCATGCATGTCAATCAATGGTCACTTACGAATATGCAGAAAATATAATGTTGTAGGTCTCTGTTAGTATTCTTTGCTAAGTGTATGAACATATTAGAAGTGGTATATTTTTATTCTCTTTGTAAGATCATTCATCACCCTCCTAAATTTTAGAATCTTCTATGAATCTAACTTATGAAACACTGATGCTGCATTATCTTTGTTGTGAATCTATTGAGATACCTTTATTGCCTTTATGTAATGTTTACAGTCAATAGAGAGGACATCTTATATTTGGTGCATCACCATTTTGTTTCCTTATCTTCTTTCTTTCTCCCTTTTCATATGAAATTTATAGGTTAGAAGAGATTCATAGGTGCATCAAGGGGAGCTAGCCCCTAAACTAGAGATTCATCTTAATACAAGTTACCCACAATAAAAGAAATGACTCCATTGTGTTGATTAGATAAGGAAAATTGATATTTTCCTTACTGGGTGCAATCCAAGCATCAATAGTACCTACATGCATGAAAAAATTCTCCTTAGGGTGCTAATTATCAATTTTACATTTCTCAAAAGTTTTTATTTCCCCTGATTACCTAAAACTAGACAATATTTAGTATGGTGTTGTACTAAAACTCAAAAATAGATGTAATGAATATGTCTTTGAGGGTTAGTTTGGAAATTTTGAGTGAAGTGATTCTATTCACCACTCAAGAATCACTTAATTGGTTGAAAAAATTATTAGTTATCATTATTTCAACCTCTTTAGTATCCTCCATGGTACCCCCTTTATATTCACCCTTTAAATTCTTGTAAATTCCAACCTTGTGGTTTCTACCCATCAAATCAAGCTTGTTATTATTATTACAGAGATGATGGAGCCCAATTTGATTATTATGGTTCAATATTCATAATGTTCTATATTGGTACTGATATTATGGAGATGATGGTGTCCATCTAGTGAGATCCTAGGGTTGATAATATGGTGACAAAGGCATATGCCTAGGGAACACCTTGTGTCATGCTAGACATTTCTACCTTCGATCCTAGAATTTACTACTTCATAGTAGGTGTCTATTGTGCAATGACTATAATAAATTCTTAGTGATGTCTTATTTTAGTTCTTATATAGTTTGACAACTCTTCTCTTCATGATTTGGTGACATATAAAAATTATAGTACAAGCTTTGTAGTTTTTGTATGTATTATTATAGTAAATGACATTTTGATGTCACATGTCCTACTATGTCACATGTCCTACTATGTCACATAATTATGTTTTGATTTTAGGCAAATCATTCTTATGATTCCCATATTTTTTACACTCCATACACCATAGGCACATCTTGTATTTGTAGCTTTCATGAAGCTTATCCATCTATTTGAAAAAAATATTTATCTTGTCTCAATTTTAAATCCAGTCAAGGGAGTATCTCCATAATCCTTAATTTGTTCTACCCAAAGCATAAGTGACCATCCATTAGCCTTAGTAATGAAATATGATTGAACAATGGTAAACTTAATCCTTGACCATAGTCCCTCTACAAACTAGGCAACCTTATCTTTAACTTTCAAAATAAAGTTGACTTTATTCATTACATCTGAGAATTTACGATCATACTCCCATACTGATTCTTGAATTCACTAATGAATATATTTAATACCCTCAATGGTTTGGCTTGAGAACTTATTTATCTTTAATTATTAAATTAATTTTTCCTTGACCTATTTAAGACTTAGGGAATAAACATCCCTTTTATAAATGAATTCTAGAGTTCAGCTTGTTAAAATCTCGATGAGCTCACACTTTTTCACATCATCATTGGTCACTCCCTTAACTTTCCATTTCATGTCACAAGTTAACAAATATTGCTCAAATTCAAAAGACCCATAATATGGAGCCAACTTAATAAACATTATTTCATTCAAATACATGCTTGGTATACTTGTAACTACTACTATTGGCTTTTGCATACTAGCCTTTATTGGTATCTTTAAACCTATTGTAAAATGAAACCCAACCTTTTATAACTTCTCATTTATTATTTTCTCATTTTTTGTGCTAAGTTTACCAAATTTATTTTTTAACAATTCAAACTAATTTTCTCTTATCCCAACCTCTGCACTTTTCTTTATATTTTCTAAAGATAAAATGGGCTTAGGGGATGTGTACTCACAAAATAAATGATTTGTGTCTTTGAATTATTTTATCTAAGATCTTGAAAATGTGATAATTCTTTGATTTTATATAACTTCCTTTAGATAATATTATTTCCTTTTTATAAACAATATCCTTCCTTGTAACTGTGATCTACCACTATCTTCTAACTGTTATACTACTACTTTACTTTCCTCTTTCTCCTCACATTGATGCATGTCCTCTCTATACTAATCTCTATATTCTTCTTTCTTAGGCCAATAGAGAATATGGAAAACATAGTTCCTAGTATGTGTATTTCAATGATGTAAAGAGGCCAATATTTTTAGCCATGACCAATCTAAAAAATCACAACTAGGATACCCATCACTCTAACACCCTCTATGAGGATTTGATATAGAGAGACTTGTAAAGATTCCTAATTTTGGGTAGTTGGACACGGTGATGCTCACAATACTCAATATATATAATGAGGGTGTGATCTATATCTAACATAATTTCACCATTTTCATCAACCATGCAATCATGGCATGAGTAACAGGTCTCCCAGCTTAGGGCAAGTCTCTTTTCCATTATAAAACCAAGGCTCTAGTAGTTCATTTGGATGCAAGATAGAATTATAATAGGACATCCATGGGTATCCTTATTTACATGGTAGATGACATGTCAGTTCACATTCTCTTTGAGTGTATCACTAAGCATTTATGTAATACCACCAAAAGCACATGGCTAGATGAAAAAAGGGTCATTTACATTGCCTACCAAATGATCAAGATTCATGAGAACTTCAATTGAACTAAATTTTTAGATTTCAATCTCATAACTAGTATCGATAAGGTTGTCATTGGAACATCATAGGTGTTCTAATACTAGTTTTTTGTCCTGCTTCTTTGTCTTACTCATTGTAAGTCATGAGAGGGTCTAGTCAACCTAGATGAAGATTTCTTGCCTACAACTACATTAACCAACCTCACCTAGACTAAGACAAGGTAATAATATAATAAATTATATAGGTTGAACCAATTATGGGTTGAGATCTAATCCCTTATCATCTCACACGGTAGAGTACCGAAGGATGTTCTACAATACCTAAGGTAACATGCACCTGTTATAAATTTGCATGAAAAAATTCACATCAGAGTCCATAAATTACCCAAAGTAATAGCCACTCTACTACTCTTTTTCATTACCATGTTGGATTCCAAGCTAGAAGTCTTGTAATAGAAAGACCATACTACTAGATCAATACAAACCTTGTTATCTATACCTCCAAGTGCACAATAGTCATTACATATACAATACTAGGCATAAACACAATCTCTATCATAGGCAAAAGTAGATCTATTATAGGATATTGAGGGAAAGTGAAAGGTACCAACATAGTGAGTCTCATCTCCACCACCAAATCCTAGTTATATTACTAGAATATACTAAAAATCATAGGATAATGTGATCTTATAGAGTTGGGCATTGATGAACATGAAGTTTTTTAGTCAATTCTCCCAAATATAGGTAAGTAGGTCTATGATTTGGAAGTAATACACACCTACCAAGTCCAAAACTAGGTGAGACAAGACTTTTGGGTTTATATCACCCAACCTTATCCTTATATAATAGCATATATTGTTAGGTAGGAAGCAATACGCAAACAAATTCAAGTTGAGCTCTTTCATATGGATCTAATGCTAGGATCTTATACTATGTAGGGAGAGCATTCCCCATTGCAAAAAATCCCATCACCAAATCTAATGCATGAGAAAAGGACCCATTTTGTATCTAGAGTGTATCCATAAATCAAAGACTGAATGATTTATTTTTTAGATCCATTAGTGGAGGTTGAAACATAACAGACCTAAGGACCCCAATAACAACCTTAGGAGATGGATCAGGCCTATAAGAAATTAAAGAAAAATATCACTTATACACCATCATCTAGACATGAGGTATTGATATAAAGAGGTAATTTGATTGAATTTACCTCTTCATTTGATTCATAGCCAACCTTGACTCAACAAATTCTATGTAGTATCTTAAAGAGATAACTCCACAACAGCCCTAGTATCCCACCAAAAAAATGGATATTGAAGCACAATAACAAGCTACCATAAAATAATAATAAAGGAATATAAGGTTGTTGTAAATAAGGTTCATAAGGTAAATATGAATAATAATAAGTAAGAGGTCAAACACAAGGATGCCAAGGAGGATAAATAATAGAAGAAGCAAGTGGAAGAGGAGGAATGTAATGGAAAGGCTGAGGAAGTTGAGGCAGAAAAGGAAAGAGCCAAAGAAGTAGAGGTGAAGAATAAGGAAGAATAAGAAGCTATGAGGAAACAACAAGATAAAGTAAATAATGAAGCATAGGCAACATAGAATAATAATGATGAAGCTTAGGCTATAGTTAAAGTGCAAGAAGAGGATAAGGAAAAATAAGCATTACACACTTAGGCATAGTAACTAAAGAAGCAAGCCCATGAATATGAGAATCTAAAAAAGGCTAAGGTAGATGATAAATCCAAGGCTGAGGCACATTCCAAAATCAAGGTTGAGGTACATGATAAATCCAAGGTTGAGGCACATGCCAAAGCTAAGGCTGAGGTACATACCAAAGCCAAGATTAAGGCAAAGTCCAAATTTAAGTTTGTAATAGAGTGCCAAGTTCAACAAGTAAAAACAAACAAACAAACTATTGAGACCTCAAATATGGTGAGGATAATCAAGACCCAACAATCATTATCCATATCATAAGGATCATATTATACCCAAGGGGGTACATAATAGGATGCATTGCATCACAGTCCCAAAATATCTATTCAATAGTTATGGGATATCCCTACATTATCCATGCATTGTATAACATTTTATCTACCCATTCATAAATCAAAAAAGCACATGTGGTGTATGTGAATTCAAATTTTTCCTTGTATACAATGGTATAAGAACCCTCACTTGATGTTTTATATCTACCTCTATCTAAGAAAATTAAGGGAGCAATCACCCTTTAATAATCTATCGCACAAAAGGTGTTTGCCTTATAAAAAGAGGCACTACATTATAGGGAGGAGAATGCAGATCTCAACCTCTACTTGACCAAAGCTTATGAGATAATTAATACTAAATGTCCTACTATTGGTCATTTTGGCCCACATACCAAGCTTGTATCGGCATGGATCAAGTTTCTAATGGATAAGAAATATAGACATGGTTGTAGAGACCCTTTAGAATGTCAAGAATGCCTAGATAAGTATGTAAGTGCATGGTTTTCATCTGGTTCTTCATTGTGTTCATTGAGACACTTGAGTCTAGTGACAAAATTATAAGTAGGTGCTTTTCTGACATTATCATTACCACATGCAGATGATTTAGGTAGAATTGATCATATGGGTTTGTTCCATTTTGTCCTAAGAACATATGCACCAATTTTCAGGGCATCCTTTAAAGTGAAATAGAATATATGAAGATCCAAAATTGGCCTCTAAAGTAAAATCCACTAAGTTTCCATACTTAGCCATTTTCAAAGAAGCTCAAATAGAGCCATGTGAGCATATTGATGAGGACATATCTCACACATGTGATAGTTACAAGAGAAGGTGATCACATGGGTTTATTTATCTTGGTCCCTAGTTGTTATGTGCTAAGTTTTAGATCATCTACCAAAGTTTGGTGGAAGTTGTGCATGTTCAAAGTTATCTCCTTAGGAAAAATTTACCAAGTTTCCATACTTATCCATTTTTGAGACATGACGTCATGCAGGATCAAATGGACTAGCCAACTTGTGTATTTAATATCTTTAATTAGAAGGGTCCCAGGACCAGTAGATCAAATGGGATCATCCATTTTGGTAAGAAGAACATCTCCTAAAAGTTTAATTCCTCCATGATTCTTGTGCTTCAAAATATAAATATGCAAAGTTAGACAAAAAGCATAAGATGTTTGCATAGACATCAAGTTTTAGACAATGCAAAGGAAATACTATTGATCTTAAATATGATGGCCACATGAACATCAATGATGGTCGTGTGAACATCTTTTGATGGGAGTGAGGATGTCAATTTTAAGATCATGAACTAGCCATTGGCTTTTATATAGTGGGTCCTAACAAATCAATGGTTGGTGTTTGATCATATATTCATATCTAATGATAAGCAAAGGTCAAAGGGGTCACTAAATATCAATAGAAAATGTATGCATGAAAAGTGTCAACAACATGTTTGATTGTCATAGAATCAATGATCAGCAAGATTTTGTATTGAGAGGGATCAATGAAGTGAGCTAGGTCAACAAGTCAAGCATATAATAGCTAAGATATATGGAACTAATTAGAACAAAGACTAGATGGAATAATTTTATTGGTTTGAGTTAGTTTTTGACATCTAAAGTCAAACCCAAGAGCCTTTTTCAACCAAAGCAAGAGTATGAAGCTGAGTTCAAGCATAACCTAAGATGAACCAGATCCAACATCTCAAAGGATGCGATGAAGGCATACATGTGGACTATAATGGATCTACCACCAAAGCCAACAATGTGATTGTGACCCTTTTCTCCATTCTCTCATGCCATGATGAACCAGTAAAAGGTAATCAATACCTAAAAAAGAACATAATAGAATGATCCATCTATTGTAACCGTATCAACACTAACACTCAAATTAAAAATGACTTGATCCCACCATTATAAATGAAAAGAGGATCATTGTAGAAAGAAGTAGAAGGAATGAGTGTTTGTTGCAACCATTTATCATGGTGGCCATGACCAATTGAGCAAGGTTTTTATAACTGCTATGGAGAGTGGAGTTATGCTCAATTATGACCCCTTTCAGTGCTAAAAAAGGCCTCCTCTCTCCCATTCCATATATATATATATATATATATATATATATATATATATAGGCTTCTAAGCTTTGATTTTGATTCCTCAAGCTAGTATGACTAGACTCTGCCAAGCTTTGTACTTGTAGACCTCTTGGATAAATGAATAATTTTTTTTAGATATTTTAATGATCTATAATTAGTTTTTATTACTATTTTAAATATAATTAAGTGGATGAATATTCCATTTTGAAGGTCCAGGTCTTACCTAAGTGCTAATAATTTTCCTTATAGTTCATTCAATGTGTCTTGGTGATTGATGGCTTAATCTTGAAATGGTTATTTGATTATATTGCCCTCTAACTAGGCCTCATTCTCATTTCCATCCTAATGCAATATATTAATCTAACCTCTAGATGAAACACTATTGCTTGGAAACCATTAGAGATAGTGCATTAGTCCTATACTCCATCCATTAGTGTCATTTGAGTCCAAAAGAGTGGATGATTGAATTCATGGTGCATCACCACTCTTAGAGTAGCTTTCCATTTATGCAACTCCTTCTCTCTTTTCATCCCAATATATTTATATTTTAGGTGAGCACTATAATGAATAATTTAAGGAGCTAGCCTCATTAAAAACCCTAAAGGTTCAACCCCTTCATAGGTAACTACAGCCTAGGGTTGCTCCCATGTTGTACTAGGTTTGAAAGTAGGACTTTAACATTCCTCCTTTTAGCTAGGGTACAACCTAAGTCTACAATAGTTCTAGCATGCCCTATGGGAAAAATTAAAGATATTAAAGCAAGTTTGTAGCACATTCATCTTCAAAATAAGTTTCAAGTACTCCTTAGTCAATAAATCAAGGTAAGAAACATATCCTTATTCATGATTTCAGTTATCCTCATGTTTTCTAGGCTATGGCAGCCTATAGATAAAATTCATATCTCTGCTCTCCTCATCAATAGTTTCAAAAAAACCCATATACCTCTTTCTATTATCCTCACCAATAGTATGAAAACTTATATTATTCATACATGCATGAGTATTGCCCTAGTCTTCCTTATGAGTAGCTAGTCTAGTCCTATGATGAAACCCCTTATTACCAAGATCATCAAGCCCTTTATAAGCCTCATCTACCCCCTCTACATCTTGGTTACCCCCTAGTCAGTCATAGAATCTGCATGGCAGCCCTAAATAAGCCACTTATACCCCAATCCATTCTACATATAGCCTTAAAAAAGCTTTACTAGACCAAGAAAAGAATATGATAAATATTGATAAGTTGAAGGGGAATGGGCATGAAATTCCAAAACATGTCATTAGAGGGGTTAGGAATTTAATGCAGCAAGCAAAGAAGGAGTGGATGTATTTCACTAAGAGAGGTTATTATAGAAACAATGGCGACATGCTTGACATATATGGACTCATCTCCAAGATTAAGAAAAATTTGGGAGCCCATGAGAACATCCAAAACCCCATCACCCACCTTGCCTTCCCTCATTCACTCCACCTCAACCTTATATTGAGATTTATAACACCACTCATAAGCCCTCACCACATGAGTTTCAAGGTCACCATAATTCCCCCAAAATCCTATCAACCTTCCCCTCATGGAAATTTGTCCAAGGGAAATCCCAAGAGGAAAGATAGGTTTATGTTGAAAGAGCCAATCTTCATGAGCAATCGAGGTCCAATTTTGAAGCCTCCCTTGCTCAAAAAATTGAGGCTATAAATAAACATTTTCACCAGACATTGGCAGTTATAAAGGTAACATCACCTCAACTACACATACCTCCTTTCATTCCTCAGATCTCAATGCACACTATGTAGGGGAACCATGAGCCTAAATTTACATCTTAGAGTTAATTCATGCAGTAAAGCAAACCCAACGCTGCTCAATCCCTACCCCTCCCTCCTCAAAAATCTAAACCATTTACATCTTAGAAATCCATTCAAAGTGGTATGCAAAAGAAAGAGGAGGTGGTGATTACTGAAGTCAGATAAGAGACCTTGAAGCCTCCATTTATCTCTCCTCAAAAGCCCAAATGCTTTCCTTCATGGGGGGCCATTCAAGAAATAATGTATCAAAAAGAAGAGATTAATGTGGTACAAGGAAAGTAGTTTCAAGAGAAAAGTCAAGTATTTATGGCTACATCTATGGACCTTTCTCATATTATTGAGTACTTTCAGGGATCTACTATGCCTATTCTAGAGAAAGTGTCTCTCCTTTGTGAGGCAAATCAAGAAGATGCAGCTAAGGAGACATAATATAATGATGTTTTGAGTGACCAAGAAGTAGAGATCCTGATTGGGACACCTCTTAGGAGGAAAAAACATAATCCATTATTCTATAAGGTCATAGAGGATGAGTTGCATGGATAAGTGAAAGTAGAAGGTAAGATCCATGATGAAGAAATTTTAGATGTGTCATAGAAGGTCATTTTTAAGATCCTTTTGATCACATACTTGTCCCACATCAAAATGCTTCCCAAGAACTTGCAGAATTGACCAATGATGAGTTTAGTCTAGCCAAAGAAGATGAGCATCAATGTGATGATGAGGATTTATGATGAAAATATATGTATATTGTCAAAGATTATCAAGTTATTCAAGGCCTTACACTTCCCATTGAATATTTTGAGGACTAATCAACTACTGAAGTTGACTCACAAGGAGATCAAGTACATGAAGATGAGAAGAATGAACAAGTGTTTATTGGCTTAATACCTCAAACCATTAATCTTAATTACAAATCAAATGAATAGGTCTTGTCATCCAGCATGCCTAAAGAGATACAAGAGGTCAATCATGAAGACCTTGATAAGTCACTTGTTCATAAGGAGAAGAATAAAGGGCCAATGGGAGATACATCAGATCATTGGAAACTAATAAATAGAAAAGAATTGGTAGTGTTCTTGAAAAATAAAAGAATCTATGAGTAGGATGATTGGATTTTAGATTCCCACCTTCAGTCCATATGACTCAGAATGGAAGGTGGAGGCCTATCTATCTCATTAAGAGGGCATGAACATATAATTGCTCTAGTCAATAAGAAAATGCCATAAAGATATGGAAAATGTGTCTCAAGGTTCCAAAATAGACCATCCAGATTTCCTTTTGATATAGGAGGGATGTATATGTGAGTTTTAGTTATACATATTAGGATAGTGTCTTGTTGATTTCCTCCAAGTGTCACCTTAACACATTTGTTGGCTCTTACTTTGTTGGGTTTATGTTCCTTGTGTTTTTTCATTTCTTGTTTTTCTAGGTGTTGTATTTTCCTAGAGATTGCTTGCAATCAAGGTTTATTTTGTCATTGTTCCAAGAATCTAGAAGCCATGCAGGTGCCTAGGTTCTTAATCATAACAGGCATGATTCCATATGATTCACCAAAAATGTTAGCCATTTTGGCCCACATACCAAGCTTATACCCACATGGATCAGGTTGCTAATGGATGATAAATTAGACATGGTTTTATATACCCTTTAAAATGTCAAGAGTGCCTATAATAAGTATGGAAGTGCATGGTTTTCATCTGGTTCTTCATTGTGTTTATTGAGACACTTGGGTCTAGTGCAAGAAATTATGATTAGGCACTTTGTTGATGTTATGATTATTGTGTGCAAAGAAGTTAGGGAGAATTTATTAAATGGGTTTATTCCATTTTTGTACCAAGAACATATGCACCAATTTTTAGGTCATTTTACAAAGTGCAGTAGAAGATATGAAGATCCAACATTGGCCTCTCAAGAAAAATCTGCTAAGTTTCCATACTTTGCCATTTTTGAAGAAGCTCAAATAAATCCAAGTGAGCATATTGATGAGGCCATATATTTCATGTATGGTAGTTGAAAGAGAATATGATCACATGGGTTTGTTCATCTTGGTCCCCTATTCCTATGCGCTAAGTTTTAGATCATCCATCGAAGTACAATATAAGTTATACATGTTCAAAATTAGCTCCTCAGGCAAAATTATGTAAGTTTCCATACTTAGCTATTTTTGAACCAGGACATCATGCAGGATCAAATGGACCAGCCAACTTGTGAATTTAATATATTCACTTAGAAGGCTCCTAGGACCAGCAAATCAAATGGGTTCATCCTTTTTGGTAAGAACATCTCCTAAAATTTTGGTACCTCTATGATTCTCACACTTCAAGATATAAATCTACAAAGTTGGTCAAAAATCATAAGACATTTACACAGATGTAAATTTTTAGATAGATCAAAGGAAATCCTATTAAATTAAATATGACGTTCACATGAACATCTTTTGATAGGAGTGAGAACGTCAATTTTAAAATCATGAACTAGCCATTGGCTTTCAAATAATGGGTCCCAATAAATCAATAGTTGGCATTTGATAGCACATTTAGATCTAATGGCAAGTGGAGGTCAAAAGGGTGAGTAAATCTCAAGAGTAAATGTGTGCATGATAAGTGTCAATAACACATTTGATTATCATAAAATCAATGATCAGTGGGATTTCATATTGAGAGGGATCAATGGAGTGAGCTAGGTCAACAAGTAAAGGATTTAACAGCTAGGATCCATCGAACTAATGAGAATAAAGACAAGATGGAACAATTTGATTGGTTTGAGTCAGTTTTTGACTTCAAAAGTCAAACCTAAGTACCTTTTTCAACCAAAGCAAGATCATGAAGCTGAGTTCAATCATAACCCAAGCTAAACCCAAGCCAACATCTCAAAGGATGCCACATAGTCATACTTGTAGACTACAATGGCTCTACCACCAAATCTAATGGTGTGATTATGACCCTTTTCTCCACTTTGTCACACCATGATGAACTAGTAAAAGTTAATTAATGCTAGAATAAGAACATAATAGAATGATCTAATTTTTGTAACCACATTGATGTTGACACTCAACTTGAAAATTACTTGATCCCACCATTGTAACTAAAAAAACATCATTGTAGAAAGAAGTGGGAGAAGGAATAAGTGACTATTGCAACCATTTGTTGAGGTGTCCATGACCAATTGAATAAGGTGGTTGTAACTACTATAGAGAGTGGATTTATGATCAATTATGACCCCTTTTAGTGCCAAAAAAGGCTTCCTCTCTCTCATTCCATTCTTCTATATATTCAAGCTTCTAATCTTTGATTTTGATCCCTCAAGCTGGTATGACTAGACTTTGCCAAGCTTTGTACTCACAGACCTCTTGGATAAATGAATAGAACATTTTCAACTATTTTCATGATCTATTCTTAGTGTTTATTACTGGTTTAAATATGCCTAAGTAGATGAATCTTCCCTTCTATAGGTCTAGGTCTTACCTAAGTGCTAATAATTTTCCTTATAGGTCATCTAATGTGTCTTGGTAATTGATGGCTTAAGATTGAAGTGGTTTTTTTACTATAAGTGCCCTCTAACTAGGACTCATTATCATTTCCCTCTTATTA
Source organism: Torreya grandis (assembly GCA_037957365.1). Taxonomy (NCBI): domain Eukaryota; kingdom Viridiplantae; phylum Streptophyta; class Pinopsida; order Cupressales; family Taxaceae; genus Torreya; species Torreya grandis. The sequence goes on from JARHVA010002674.1 coordinate 2,292,196, forward strand.
CAATAAGTCAATCTGACCTCTAGATGAAACACTGCTTCTTGGAAATCATTAGAGATAGTGCATTCATCATATACTCCATCCATTTATGTCATTTGAGTCCAAAAGAGTGGATGGCTAAATTCATGGTGTATCACCACACTTAGAGTAGGTTTCCATTTATTCAAATCCTCTCTTTTCATCCTAATCCATTTATATTTTATGTGAGCACTATAATGAGCAATCTGAGGATCTAGCCTCATTAAAAACCCTAGAGGTGCAACCCCTTCATAGGTGACCCACAACTTGGGGTTGCTCCATGTTGGACCAGGTTTGAAAGTAGGACTTGAACATTCTTCCTTTCAACTAGGGTACAACCTGAGTCTTCAACACCTACCTTGGTCACTAAATTTTTGGGTGACCAATTAAAGCTAGAATAAAATTAGTTTACATTCCTCCTCTCACAACTCACTAAAGACTAGTTTATTATGGAAAAGTTTTAGAAACTTCACATGCAAGGCCAAAAAATCAAGGCTAAGATAGAATCTATTTTTGAGCTTCTTGTAGAATATAAATAGGTCTTAGGCACTGTAGTACACCAATCCCACAACATAGCTCAGAATGCTTGATTGAAAGCATCAATTGTCTAATACAAGGAAGGATGTCATGCTAGATTTCATAAAGGCTAATAAAGTTGAAGCTACCATGGAAGACCATTTTAATACCTTAGATACATTGGACATTGCACTCAAGCAATCACTTGAATCCAGAGATAATGTCATGTTGAATATGAAAACTTGGCAAAATGAAATGTTACACAATACATTTTATATTATTCAAACCAAGAGGCACATAGATAATATAGAGTAATTAGCCCAGGAATTTAAGTGAAAGTATCTAATGTGTAGGTTATGATATTAATGAAAAAGGATGAGGACATCTAATTTTTTTTTGAGTTCTAAGTGTTTTTGCACGCTCAAATTAATATGGTTAGATAAGTTATCATGGATTAGACATTATTCAAAAAAGACATGTCTCATTTGGATAGTTATATCATAAAAATTAGCTAAAAGCCTCAATTTGTTCCTCCAAATCAACTATAATAGGAACTCCATAGAAAAAGGTTGTTGTAGTTTCACAGCTTACACCTTAATTTCATCCACTACCTCTACCAATAGATTCTATGGTAACAACTTCTTCAACACTGAAAGTAGAACCATCTATGCAACCTCCTCCAACTTAGCCAACACAATCCATGCAGATACTGCACAAACTCTAGTTTTGAAAATTTAAAGAATTTTATAGTATGAAGGCTTTGAACATTAATATTGAGACCAAGTTGATTGAAAACCCATAAAAGGTGGACACATAGTTATTCTAATCTATTGAAAACCCATAAGGTTAGTATATTAGTACACTACTTAGGTGAAAACCTAAAAGGGCAGCTAAGTAGTGTGCAAGGTTGAAAATGGGTAAATAACACCTTTAGTGATTACCATAACTTATGATTCTAGTCCATTTCCTCAAAGTAGACATAGTTTTTATCTTCAACACATGGCACACTTCCTACGACTTTGTCTCAAGATAAGACAACTGTTTAAGTTCAAGAAAGTGCTAGTAATAAATAGGGCTACAAAATCACAAAATATAATTGATAGACACGTGTACGACTCACACTATTTTATCTCTTTTTTTATGTGTCTGGCACTTGAAATCATGTCAAGAGTCTTTCTAATGCAAATAGTATTTCTTTTATTTGTAATGAAATGTTCAAATATGAATCAAAAATACCTTGTAAAATCTCTATATATAGCACTCACTTGTATTGTAAAAGATTTTTGATATGATAGAGAGTAATATATAATTATGAAATGGTTTCCATCAAATGTATTTTATCATTTTTCTATACACAGTGAATACTCTGGTTGCCTAAATTTATTTAATCATGTATATTATTTCTATAGATTCTTGATATATTAAGACTACATTTTTTTGTGTAAATATATCATAATTAATGAGAAACAACTTTGATCAGTTTATGTTCATGTTTGTGTTATAATTTTTTTCACACTTCTCATTGATATCCCTATATTAGCATGTTATGATGTATTTTCCATGAACCTCTACTAAAAACAAACCATTGCACTAAATGGGTGGAAGAAGATGTGACACCAAGCTACAACACTAAGGGTAAAACTAAATGATAATATTATAACCATATTTGGATGTCCTTTAAAGTTAGTTAGTGATAGTAGAACGCATTCCCTAAATAGTATCCTCAAGATTCTAATGCAAGAGTTTATGATATCATACCACAAAAATAAAAACCTATCATCCACAAGTAAATGGGAACGTTAAGGCATCAAACAAGGTTATTGGTAAGATGCTAAAAAATATATGCAATATATAGAGGAATGATTGGGAGGATCAAATTCCTTTAATCCTATGGGTGTATATAACAAAATATAAGTATGTGACATTATTTACTTTGTTTTATTTGATTTACAGACTATAAACATTCATGCCAATTGAGTACATAGTTCCTAGTCTTCAAATTTTAATGATTGTGATATTAGGAGATTGGGACTCTCTGTAGGCATGACTAATGGATTTAACAAGGATAGGAGAAAACAAGAAGAGAACACACTAGACATAGGATTTAGTAACCAAAGTCATAAATCATGGCATGTTACCAATCTATGATCCAAATAATATTTTCTAGAGCAAGTAATATTACTATATGATAAAAAATTTAGAACATTTACAGACAAGCTACACTTTTAATGGAAGGGACCTTACATCATTCATGACATTTCTCAATAAGGAAGAATTAATTTAAAATATCTTCAGGGAACCATCATATCAAGACATGTAAATGTCTATAGGTTTAAGTCTTACGATCAATAATATCTATTAGATCTTGTACAAAATTGAGAGAGGGCACTAAATAGAGCACCTTGTAGCTTAGGATTTTTGGTTTAATTATTTGTTTTTTTTGTTTTTGTTTTAGGTTTGTTGTTTTTTTGTATATTTTGATCTCTTTATCGTATGACATCAGAACTAAGGTGGAAAATTCAAAATCATAAAGTGTGATCTAAGAAGTAACCCAACATGAAAGGAACAACATAATGTAAAGTAAACATGGGGATTATCAAATAAGTCTAGTAATGAGGTGTTGAAGAGAAAGGTATGGATAAAAGACAATCAACGAGCATTCAAAAATATCTTAATGACAACAACTTGAAATATTTCATCTTCCCCAAACACTGATCATGTGTCAGACTCAGGGTTTGTACAATAAAATAAACTGGATTAGTGAAAATATGCTGCTTCGCATAAATAAATCCTATTGGATGAACCAATGCTTCTAGATGGATAATTACTAACATCAAATCATTAATAACTGGTTGTAATTATTTCCACAATACAAATGGTATGAAACTATCTTATTGCATTCAAATTAATATGTTAGAAGAGTTTAAGTGGGGAAATCCATATAACCAAGGGCATGATGAACATAATGACATTGCACACTGTTGTGAACAACATATCTCTATGATTTATGCCTAAATCATTCAATTACATGTAGATTTTTCTCCAGTATCATTTTAACCAAATAAATTATTTGAACAGAAAGACGTAAAAATGTCCATAATTTTTCAAGGAAATAAGATGATGTAGAATTGGTGAGGAATATAAAGTGATGAAGAGGGTACGATAAATTACCAAAGACAAGGGGAAATGATGAGGATGGTGAAAAAAGATAAAATAGATGTAAGGCAAGGTTGGGAAGAAGTAGAGAGAGGGAATTACAACATCAACCATGGATCATGTATAAATTTGATTCCCCTCAAAAATTAATAAAAATAATAAATGGGGATTGGTTTTTCACTTAGAAAAACTAAATACCATGATTTAGATAATTTTTAATTAATTTATGTAGATAAATATAATTTTTCTACTCTAGAATAGCAAATAATAATGCAAAAAGTTGACCTGGCATTACAACATCATATGCAAGGAACCAATGTAGAGCAACTTATCAAATTTCCAAACTTTAGTCAAACTAACATGGTTATGATGACACTCCTTAATTGGTATAATGAGGGATCCATTAATTTTTCATAATATGTGACTATTGTCATCAACCCAATAACCATGGTGTAGGAAACATAACTCCTATCTCATGGTAAATCCCTTATGCAATATATAACCAAGGCCCATCCCATTCATTCAGACAAAAGATAAAAGTATAATAGCATATCTAGGGGAATCCCTATCAACTCTTTGTATGATATTTTGGTGTACATCCCCTCATAATGCATCACTAAGAACTTCTGGTGGGCCACCAAAAGTGAAAGATAGACTACAAAAGGTGTCATCTATATTGCATTTCAAATGATCTAGTTGCATGAAGATTTCAACTAGCCATAGTTTTTGGTTTCTGAGCTCATCACCACCATCAAAAAGGCCATCATTACAATGTCACAATTTTTTGAATAGTAGTTCTTAGTATTAATCCTCTATTTTATGTAGTGGAAGTCTCATGGCCCAGTCAACCCATATGTGGATTAATGGCCTACGACTACATTTGCTAGCGTTGCTTGAACTAAAATAGGCTAACACTATGAGTAGTTTAGTAGATTTAATATATGGTGGGTAGATTTAAAAAACTCATCCCTTCACACCCTCAGGTTCTCGTAGACATCATGAAATATTTAGGGTAATAAGTTGTAGTCACTAAGATCCATGACAAGATCAAAATCAAAGTGCACAAGTTTCTGAAGGCACCAATGACTTAATTATTATTTTTCATCAATGTGTTGTATGCACAGGTGGAAGTTTTACAACAAAAAAATCTTTCTACTCACTGCATCCTACCATTATGAACCATAAATCTAGGGGCATAATAACCATCCACTCAATAATATGCAACGTAAACACAAGCAAAGGCACATGCACCACTAAAAATATAAGCATCCCCATCCTAGATTATTTTGGGGAAGATAAAGGTACTAACCCACAGAGCGTCACCACCACTTCCAAAGAAGAAGGAATACATTACTAAATACTAGACTTATGAGAGGAATGTCCCATAGATCACTATAGAATATGATCTGACTCAACTAGGAGTTGTAACTGAGGATGCATATAAATCAATGATTGAATATATAGGTACTAAAGTCTATGAGGAAGAAGAATAAAAATAGTTTTTCTTTGGAAGGCAATGTGAAATTATCAAGTGAAAAACAATGTTCCAATGATCCTATTGGTGGACATTCCAACACCTCCTTCATCCATAATTATTGACATAGTGATGGAGGATTAAGAAAAAACATGTAGGATGGCTATAATTTTTTAGGGAACACTAGGCGTAGAGTCTTCAAGGGTAAAAACAAGCCCATAATAAGAAGGAATCCCACAACAACCATTGATAGAAAAGATAAGGACCCATATTATGCCATGAATATCAAAACAACAACATCAGGGGATGATTCATTATTACAAGTAGTTGAAGAATACTTTGGTCCCTCTTGAAAGATAAATTAATTAGCATACAAGAACATTATGGTTGAATCAAATTCTTTTTCATCTACTTCACAGTCTCCATCATCTCCTGACTCTTCAATTTTGATGTAGAAGCCACAAGAAATTACTCAAGTATAGCTTGAGCACCTTACCATATAAGAAGAGATAAAAATTCAAGTGCAGGATACTAAGGATCAACTAGAGAAAAATAAGGCTCAAAAGGTAGACATGAAAAAGGCTAGAAAAGAAGAAAATAAGAATAAGGAAGAAAAATTGGCACACAAGGAAACAAATGAAGAGGCGTAGAGTAAAAAGCAAGAGTAAGAAAAGAATAAATAGGAGGAAGAAGTTGTAAAGAAGGAGAATGAACATGAAAATTACAAATCTCAAGCAACATAGAAACATAAAGCTGAAGTTGACAAAGTAGTAATGGTGGAAGAAGAAAATAAAATGAAAAAGTCCTACAAAATCAAGAGGAGGAAACATAAAATAGGCCTGATAGAAAGCAACCAAGGACTAAGCATATCTAATAACCAAAGAAAAGACATAGGTAGAGTGAAAAATATAGTAAGAAGTCATAGAAAAGTAAACAATAGAGTCTACCAAGAAGGTGGTGATACATGAGGTCCATTAACCATCTTCCATATCTCAAGGATCAAGGTCCACACAAAGGTGTGTGTAAGAGGAGGCATTTCAACACAAACCAAAATTATCTAGCCAATGGCTATGGGATGTCCATGTATCCTCAAGATGACACACAACCTTCTATTCTAATGGCATAAATTAATAAGGCACATGCAACGTCCATGAATTCTAGTGTGGGTCTTTCCACATCCATATAAGAAGCATCACTTGATGTTTCCAAGCTACCTTATCAAAGCAAATTGAGGGAGTGAGTGAATTTTAGGATTCTATGACTCAAAATACTTCTATGCTAGAATAAAAGGCATCATAGTTGAGGGAGGAAAACACAAATTTACTCCTCTACCTCAATAAAGCTAAATAGTTTATCGATGACACATAACTTATGTTGGTCACTCAAGTCTTGGGTGACTAAGTCATGTATAAGGAAAATATATTCATAAAATTCTTGTCCCAACTCAAAACATATTGTCTCTTTATGTAAAAGTTTTAACAACTTCACACACTAAGCCAGAATATCAAGGCAAAAACATAGGATATTTTTGAACTTATCAAAGAATATGAACAAGTCTTAGACACTATTACACTCCAAGCTCTACATATAGCTAGAGGTATACTCAATTATAAGTAGTAGCTAAATAATACATGGAGTGATTCCAAAACCAAATTCATCAAGACTAACAAAACCAAAGAAATAATGAGGGATTAATATAATACCTCTAATGCACTCTATGTCACACTCAAATAGTCAATTAAATCAAGATAAAATGTCATGCATAAGATACAAACTTGGAAAAATGAGATGTTTCAGAATACATTTACCATAATTCAAATGTATAAGCATGCAGATAGATTGGAGGAGGTAGCAAAGAGATACAATAAAGTATGTCACATGCTAGGGACATTCTCACAATCACAAAATATGAAGACATTTAGAATCTAATGGGGTGCCAAGTGAAGCTATGCACTTCAATTAGTATGGTTCACAAAGTTCTCATTGATTTGATAATGTTAAAAAAAGAATTGTCTCGTTTGGATAGCTCCATTGTCGATATCATCCAGGAGCCCCAATTCATCCCACCAAACTAACTCTAATATAATTAGGCAACCACATGTACACAACCAACCATTCAACCATAACAAATGCCTCCAACACTAAATTCTATAGTTGTGACTTCTTTGGTAATAACTCTAGTAACATCATCTTCATAGTATCCATCAATTACAGCAGTGTAACCTATGCCTCCACCTTCTTTGTAGGTATTGTGAACACTCCAGTTATAGAACTTTAAAAATTAATTTCTAGGAAGAAATATTTAAACATTAGGATCAAGGATAGGTTGGTTGAAAAACCATAGAGTGAAACCACCTGATTATGCTAATCTATTAAAAACCTAAAAAGGAGGTATATTAGGTCACTACTTAGTTGAAAACTTGAAACAAAATCTAAGTAGTGTGCTAGAGGTGAAAACTAGTAAAGGACACAATGAGTGATTACCATAATTAATGGTTTTGGACTAGTTCCTTAAAACAAATAGTTTTCTCAACTTCAACACAAGGCTACTTCTTGCAACTTTATCTCAAGATGAGACAAATTTTAAGTCCAAGAAACTTTTGCTAGTAGAATAGAACTACAAAAGCATAGTGTAGATGTATGACAAGTGTGTGATGGATATCAACCTATATATTGTATTGTATTTTGTATGTATTTGACCTATGTATGTAATCCAAAAAAATTTGGAATGTGAAAAGATGCATTCATGCTTGAATCAAAAGGATGGAATGTGAAGTGACAAAGTACTTTAAAAGTCTATAAATAGTGATTAGTTTTAATGGAAAGGAATTCTAAAAATATAAAGATTAATATAGAGTCTTATAATTGTTTTCTCGAAAATCTTTTATCCTTGTTATGTGTGCAAGGAATGTTCTATTTTTCTTAAATTTATTTAATCATTTAGTAATCATGAATGTTGTATACATGTTAGTCTACATTTTCAGGATAGCTATATAATCCTTAACCAAAGAAAGACTTGCATGTTCTGAAACTATGACTATGTTTTGATCATGATTCCTACTTTGCATATAAAACACAAATTAACATGTTTTGATGGGTTTTACAAGAACATATGCTAATAGCCTTGAGCTGCCAAACCTAAACATCTAATGTTTTGGCATCAATTTTACTTTTGAACAAAGGGATGTCAAGGTTGGATTACACTTTGAAGGGGGTTTATTTTTGAAACCATTGTTGAGTGAACCATGGAGGAGGATTTAAAGGCGTTGAGTTGAGTTGCATCATCAACTCATGGAATTGACCAAAAAATTATGTGTTGTGCCTCTAGTGTGTTGGTGATGATCCTTTCAAATTCTAAGGCTAACTTCGATTGATTTTGGGTGTCAACCATCTTAATTTTGATACAATGTTCTTTTAATTATTTTGAAATAGAATTGACTAAGATACCTTCTTTCTATTATTGCACTCATGTGTTTACAGTCATAAAAAGGTAAAATTATGCTCTAACACTAATGATCCATGTTACAGGGGGTTCATAAATATACATGTGGGGGACAAACATGCATTATGGGTAACACGTATGATTATAGAGTTAATATATGTAAAAATACTTAGACCAAGTAACACACACACATACACACATTTAAGTGAAGTTGCAGTCTTATACTTGCAAGAATGTAATTTTTATTCAATAGGAAAAGAATAGGGAATGGTACAATGTGTTTAAAATGTATGTGTGATAGAGTAGATACATTGAGCATGGTACCTATGACATGAATATGAATGGAATCAACACTTGGATGGATGCATATGTTACATATTTATACAAGAAGAATACAAGAAGAAATTACAACTGATGTTGGTTACAAAGAATACAATTATGAGTCAGTTCATCTTCCTTGTTGGGAAATAATTGAACCCACAAGTATGTGATGGCTAATTGTCCCTCTAGATAACCAAAAAACTCTAGGATGGAAGGCACCATCTAACAAGCCACATGGTGGGAGTAAGCTAACATGTGGATGTGCTATACTAAAAGAAGGTGTAGGCGTGCGAGTGTCCAAGAAAGTGCCAATGAGGCATGTGGGACTAAGAGTTGGTTTGACATAGAGGAGTATGCAATATTATGATTTGGTGAGATTAGGGTGTGTATACCTACAAGTAGGCATGAGATTGGTGTGCATGAATGAAAGAAATCTCAAGTATGTGATGTAGGACTACATGGAAGTGTGAGTGTGAAACACAAGGCTGTGAGATGAACTCCAAGGTATGAATTTTTTAGTTACAATAAATTATAATGGAAAAGTGTGTGCAACACAAACTTTGTGCACAAATCATTATTAATATCTCAAATTATAAAATGATAATCGATAGTGGTGGTGGAGTATAATAGTGATATGACAATAAAAATGGTAAATTTAAAATTTGATGTTTAGTTGACTATCACAGAGCCATTTTGACTTTAAACTTTGTGTCTATTTGATTGTTATACAAAAAAAAAAAAAAAAAAAACTTCTTGTTTCTAGTGAAGGAAATAAAAAAATTGTGATATCATGGGCATATGGTAGAATTTGGAGCTCATTTTTTTCCAGAAAGATTTTTTGAGACCGACACAATGGTGTAACTAGATTGAGGCCATTTGTCACTAGTAAATAATAAATTCATGGAGAACATAATGGATTTGTGAATCAATGTGGTATGTGACAAATCCAGGATAAGCAACTCAAGATTGATATTTATCAAAACACACACACACACACACACACACACACACACACACACACACACATTTATATGCATATGTATACATATACATGTACATGTACATGATGGAGTTTGGAGCTCATTTTTTCTTAGAAAGATTTTTTGAGTCCGACACAATAGTGTAGTTAGATTGAGGCCATCTGTCACTAGTAAACAAGAAATTCATGGAGAACATAATGGATTTGTTAATCAATATGGTATGTGGCAAATCCAAGATAAAGACCTCAAGATTGATATTTATCAACACACACACACACACACACACACACACACATGTATATATATATATATATATATATATATATATATATATATATATATATATATATATATATATATATATATGTATGTATGTATATATGTATATGTATATGTATATGTATATGTATATGTATATGTATATGTATATGTATATGTATACATATACATATACATATATATGGGAGCGTCACTTTAGAGAGTAATAGAGTGAGAAGTGACAAACTTAAATTTGATGCCCATTTTTTCATCTTAGAACAACTTTATTTTTTTTTGGTGAAGGTGATCGAAAAATTATGATATTTGGGATATATGTTGGAGTTTGAAGCCTTTTTTATTTTTTTTTAGAATGATTTTTCAAGATTCATGTAGTAATATAATTAAATAGGGGCCATCTATCAATAGTTGGTAAGAAATTTAAAAAAAAATAGAATCGTTAATAAATATGGAACTCTTCAATAAATAAAGTTTAAGTGACAAATTTAGAATAAACATCTCAAGATTGATACATCTTAACATTTATTTGATAAATATATATATAATATCTCTAATAATTAATATAATATTAAAATGGATAGCTTTTGCTTGAAGAGTTAGAAAGTCACTATTTATGACTACACATTAAAAAGTACATTTGTTTGTATCGAGTTGTACTCAAAAGCATCTCACACTCCAACATAGACATTTAAACACTTTCCAACTTAGCACTCTACCTAAGTTCATTGAACAAATAATGAATGAAGGGATCCTTCAATGAATGAACATGTAAGGAAACAAGAGGTGCCTCCATTTTGGATTAAATTTGATGGCTGCATGACTAAATTTACATTTTTAATATATATATGTGGTAAAATATTTAAAATCCCCTTTAATAAATTTTTAAAAAAAACCTCAAATCCTCAAAAATAAAAAATTATAAAAAAATATTATTACACAAATAGGTGTTCCTATAATGGTATCAGAGGGGGATGGGAACTGTAATAGCATCAGAATGTTAGCATTTAATTATTTAAAAATCAACATGATAAAATAAAAACAAATAATTTAATTATTTCAAATCCCACATGATTAAATAAAAAACTAAAATAAACAAAAATATATATAAAACAAACAAAAATGTAAAGTAAAGTGAGGGAAATACAAATTAAAGAAGAGCAAAAAAAATAGGATAAATTAAAAAAATTTACTTTTAATATTTTAAATGTGACTTATTTTCTAATTATTTTTACTGTACAACTTTCCTCATTATAAAAATATAAATTTTAATAGAAAATATAATAATTTTAATATATTATTAGATAATTACGGGGTTTATATAAGCCCCCCAGCCCAAGATAAAGAGTTTTACAAAGAACCACCCATAGGCAAAGACCCAAAAAAAACAAAACCAAAAAGAAGGCCATTAACAACCGGCCAACAAAAGGTCCCAAAAAAATGGGATATACCAGAACCAAAGCTAACATACACCAAAACCATAACAAGATCAAAAAAGATTTAAGTATCTAACTAGTATGACCAGAAGAAAGATGTAGACCAACCTCAAATGTTAACACCAACATGAATCTCTTCATCGAAATCACCAAAAAAAAAAAATGAGCTCATGAATTATGTAGACATTATCTTCCATTTCACCCAATATTTCACATTTCACCTACTTTTTTGGACCTTTACCACTTGAAGGAGATGCCAAAGGGGTGTTGGTGACAACAGGAGTAACCGATACAATTTCTACTATTAAAGACTTATTAAACCAATGAGGCACCATAATCTGACCTTGGAAACATTTGACCAAATTATTCACCATATTAACCCAAGATTTTTCATGGTAGCATGCTCGTAACAGGGATATTTCTAGGATAGGGATCTGTAAATGATCCATAGGAGGCATATATAGAAAATTCCCTTCCATGAGATCTTCAGAATTGACCTTTTTCTTCAAGTCTTCCACGAACCCTAAGAGAAAAATAAATTGAGTCTCCAACACTCAAAATGCCATCACAGGAATAAGATATAGCTTGTCCTTCCCTAAAAAAAAAAAAGAATAAGAAGAGGAGATAAATCAGGCAACATAATTTTTTTGACTAACCCTACATGGCATTTCTGTTGTACACAAAAAGAGATTACACGCACCACCTCCTCCAAGTCTAAGACCAAAAACATCAAATTTGACACAAAGATGGCAGCAATATCTGAGTTAACTCTGCAATGGGCTCTTTGAGACAAAAAATCTTGACCTAGGACATATGTGATAGCGCCAAAAACATCCTCCATTGAAAACCAAAAGATATGATTTAATCGTGCCCTCAAAATTGGTTCGTTGAAAGCCATCTCTCATGCTTGGAAACCACCGTAGATGCATGGTGTAGCCAAGGCAATTTCTAAGATATTCTTCATAGTAAGCTTTGAGAACCCTAACAACCATAAAAACTAAAAAAATTTCAAGGCAATGGAAAAACATTCTCCTTGAGTTGCTAAAAAGGCCGAGAGAAGCAAGAAATAATTGCACATGAGGAAAGTCTCGACTCCCTCATATCACGTACCGCCTCCATCCCTTCCGATAAAATTGTTCAAGAGTCATAAATGCAAACCTTCCTAGATGATCCAATAATTATGAGGGATATTTGGTAGGGAATGATGAGATTACATCAGGGGAAAAGCCACCAAACAAGCTTTGCCAAACTAATAACTCCAATAAAATAAACCCCCTCTAAATAGTATCAATCTTTTGAGATTTCTTTTTATCAAAACTAATACAAAAGGAAGGACCAAAAATAAATCGATCAACCCCAATCGATTATTGAGGGGGATGGGAAATCTTCTCATGCCTTCCACACATTGTCAACCCTGTAAGCTTCAGCTTGATTGATTCCATAATTTTATAAAAAGTTAGCTGTTGTGTTTGCTTCTTGGAAGCAATGAATAAATTCAACTAAGGAGAAAACCTCCAGTTTCCTCCGAGTGTTAGCTAAAATGTTTTCTAAATGCCAAGAGGTAGTCACTTTCTTTTTCATTGCTGAAGTAATGACCTGTGAGTAACCTTCCATAATCAACTTTGGAATGTCACACTAAATTGTAAGATGAATCCCACTCACAAAAACTTGTGCTTTTGCTTCATTACTTGTTCCATCTTGAATTTTCCTGGACATTGCTTGGATGACATATTCACTATAGTCTCAGATAATACAACCAGCTCCCAAGGCCCCTGGGTTCCCCCTAGAGGCACCATCAAAGTTTAGCTTAAACCACTCTGTAGGTGGTGGAATCCAATCCCTCTTTATAAATCTACTATTTTTCCTAACTATGATTGACCCATTAACAAGAATTTTTGATATATTATTATTTTCATTAATTAAATTATATTTTTTGAATGATGATGATGATGATGATGATGATGATGTAGTTAATGTTCTATTTTTAAAAAATTTTAAAGAAAAACAAAAAAACTCCCTTGATTTAAAATATAAGTAAGAAATTTCTTCCCTTAAATTTTTTTTAGGAATATATATATATATATATATATATATATATATATATATATATATATATATATATATATATGAATGAATAAATATTTGGATTTAGTGTGCATATAATTAAAATTAATTTAGATTATTTATTTATCTATCTTTTTGATATGAATGAATAAATAATTTTTATTTTTTTTTAATTTGTTTTTTTAATAATTTTATATTATAGATTTTGATAACTTTAGATCTAAAATTATAATATTATTCATTACTATCAATCAATGTATTTTTTTAATTATTTATATCATATAAAAATTCAAACTCAAATTCTCAAACTTAATAAATTATTAAAATATCAACTTCCTAGAAATGTAAGAGTATAGAGACCATCACTAAAATGATAATATTTTTCTCAAATTTATCAATAAAATAATATCTTTAAAATAAAGTGATGATTTTTTTTGAGCTAACAAATATATTTTTTATAATCAACTTACCAAACTAAATATCAAATATAATGTTAATGAAAAATCAAATAATATTATTTATATATATAAAAAATCAAGTTTACAAATTCAAGCATGAATAAAATGAAAGACCACTAGTTATTGAATAGTAAAATCTCATTACTTTAATAGACATAGAAATTCCTCTTTAAGATTCTCCATGAAATTCTATGATGACTATATAACATTATTTTATGATGACTATATACCTAATGTTATGATAATTTATTTTTAATGATAATTTGTTTTTAAATTTAATGATATATAATATTTATACATTCAAGGCATGAATTCAGTTAACATTTTAGTAATGACTTCATTTAAAAACTGATAATAGGCATTATGATGCATGTTCTTGTAATGCATAGGTAGGTATATTCAAGGGTGAAAAGAGAAGGGCGAACGTTTGTTTGAGGAATTGGATAAAAATTTATATTTAATATATTAAAAATGTTGTTTTGAATTTATTAAAAAAGTAATTAAAGTGACGAAGAATTTGTTCTGATTATTTTTATCAAAAATATTTTAATTTATCATTATTATAATAAATATAATTATAATAATGATTATTATTTTATTTTTATTTTTAATTAATAATATTTTTATAACCAAAAGGATGTAGAAATGTTTAAAATATGAACCTTTTGATAAATCTATCAAATTTCTATTTTTTCTTAGGAAGAGAAAGTGAAGGTGCAACTATTATTAAAAATTATTTTAAAGATAATTTTAAAATAAAATATAAATAAATTATTAAACTTAAGAAGTGTTTATAAACTTTTTATTAGGTGAATAATTTTTTATTCAAATTTATTTGAGAGTATATTATTATATCTTTCATATTAATTATTATTTTATATTTAATTTTTTTAATAAAAAATAAATTATAATTATTAATCTTTTTAAATAGTTAATTGAAGGTTTATTACAGATGGGCAAAGCTTTAAGATTCATCTCATATAAGAGGAAAAAAAAAATATTCCATTTGCATTATTCTAATATTGACACCATGTGGAATAGTCGAGATTGGGGCCATTATAGGCCGTGGAGGCGTTGCGGAGGTCGATCGTCTTCCATATTTCACCCATGGCAGCGTACTTGCAGGGCCCATGTTAGCGATGAATGCCATGGGATCGATCGCGTAGGAGGAATTACTGTCATGGAAGAAGGTGGAGTGAACTAGGCCCCTGGAGCGGATGTATCGTACGAACTCAATAGCACAACGATTCGAACCTGTGGCATCTAATAGGACTTTTCATGTCTGGTTGACTTAAAGGGAAATTTCGAAGACGAAAGAAGCATAGGCATATCAACAGCAAGCTTCTTGGCTAACCATTAGAGCAGTGTTATTTTGGTAGCAGGATTATGGTATCAAGCGAGAGGTCACAGTGAAGTCGTAAGGCCATCCGCCGCCTTCTACTTCCATTACCGTCCATCCTGCAACAAGGAAGAGCCAAAGCGCCACCGTTGTCATTCTCGTATCGCACTTACTTCAATTTCAGGGTGGTCAAGTTGTTTTATGATACGAGCACAACCTTTGAATACGTTATTTTTAGAATGTTTTTTCAATTGAAAATCATTGTTTAACGAGAATTGTGGTCTGTACATCAATACTAATACCATTTTTGTCTTTCTGTCTTTTGGCCCTGTCCTGGATAAAATTTAAAGAAAATATTGTACTGTGTTAGTCCTTTATAACCATAGGTAAAGAACATATTGAAAGATTCATGACTTCAAATATTTGGGAAGAAATTGAGTTGCGACCATTATGGAAACTAAAAACAAAGGGACCAAGCATTATAACAGAGCATCACCAACCCCCACTGCATGCTCCATGCACCAGCACAAATGGCAACTTTTTTTGTTTGAAAACATAGTTATGACTATTATACAATCAATTGTTTAGCCAATTCACATGAGATGTCAAAGATTTAGTAGTGTATATGGTGTGACATTAATTTGAATCTTTATATATTAGAGTTGTATCATGCATTTTATCGTATTGTAGATCTGAATAAGTTTAATCAATGTTTATGTATTTAGACTATTTTTTTTATGGATGGATTTAGAGCTTTGATGGTTTTGTTTAATGTTAATTTCTGTGTTATTTAAAAAATAAGGTTTAACAAACTATTTCAATGTTTACAATATTTATTGTAAATTTGGATTGGAGTCATCCTTTCTATAAGTAATTTATTCATGAAAATAGTTATAGACTCCTTTGCGTTAAGACATATTTCATTAGTAATTTTGGAACGAAACAAGAGGCTCGATTGATAGGGAGATTTAGATTTAGATATCAAGGTATGTTAGGTATGTTATCTGTTGCAACAGCTTATTTTATTTAATCATTTTTTCAATTTTTTAATTAAACATATATAAATAGATAATATAATATATTCAAAATATATAATATATCATATTAATACTTACCAAATATATATATATATATATATATATATATATATATATATATATATATATATATATATATATATATATATAATTCCTCTGGGTTTTTTTGTACCTTGTGCAACTGCTAGTATAATTATAAATAGAACACATATGATCACTTTTTATTATAATTTTTAAGTGTTTGTAATTGTTTGTCAATAATTTATTGAAATAGCAATCTCATCATTTGATTTGGGAGTATATAGAAGTCATTTTTAATAAATTATGATGCTTATTTTTATAATATTTTATATTATATAATGATAGTTGGTAGTTGTGGTGGAGTGTAATAATAAAATATCAATTAAAATGGTTGATTTAAAATTTGACGTCTATTTGATTTTCATAAATTTGTTTTAAATTTAAATTTGATATTCAGTTGATTATTATACATAAATTTTTCTTCTTACTTGTAGAAGGTGATCAAACAATTGTGATATCATGGGCATATGGTAAAGTTTGGAGCTCTTTTTTTGACAGAATTTTTTTGAACCCAACACAGTGGTGCAACTAGATTGAGGTCACATGTAACTAATAAACAATAAATTTATGGAGAACATAATGGAGTCATTAATCAGTATGGTATGTAACAGATCCAAGCTAAGTATTTCGAGAGTGATATTTATCGACATTATATAAATACAAACACACATACTATGTTATAATAGAAAATGAATAGTAACTTTAGAGAGTAATAGGGTGAGATGTCAATAAAAATGGTCAACCTTAAATTTGACATCTATTTAATTATCTTAAAGCAACTTTCTTTCTTGTTTAAACAAGGTGATCGAAAAATTATAATATTTTGGATATATAATAAAATTTAAAAACTTTTTTTTTCCAAAATATTTTTAAAAATTAATATAGTTGTGAATAAATTAAAATCATATATTAAAAATGGACAATTTAAATATATATATAATAAATAAATATGAAACCTTTAATAATAAATATAACATTTAAATGAATAACCATTGTTTGAAGAGTTAGGAAGTCACTATTTATACGTACATAATAATAAGAAAGCACTCAATGCACTCCACCGAAACCTCAATGAACAAATCCATTGACATTTAAATGCTTTCCAACTTAGCACTCTACCTCACCTCATTGAACAAATAATGAATGCAGGGGCCCTTCTATGAATGAACATGTAAGGAATCAAGTGGCCTTCCATTCTGGACTAAATTTGATGACTGTATGGCTGTATTGTATTTGCATTTATAATTATTAAAAAACAATCATTTTTGTAGGTGGACCATATTAGATATAATGTGAAAATTTAAATAACTGTTTTTATTTTTAAATTATTATAATAATTATATATAGACGTGCGAGATACGTTTCATAATCTTCCTTTTGATGGAGGACGATGAAGACTTAAAATTCTGGATTGACAAAATTATTTAACTCCTTATCAAATATCTGTATTTATAAATATAATTGTGAAGCCTCTCTTCATTTACTGACAGAAGTGCTTAAATTGGCTCGAATAATCGGTGTCTAAACTCGATTGATAGAAAATCAAATTATATATAGATATATACAGTAAGAATAAACTTTTCCATTGAGTGCATAAATAATTAAAATTGAAAGAAAATTTATTCAATTATAATTATTTATATTTAAATTAAAATAATTTGTTTTTTATTTTAAATATATAAAAATATATGTATTTTAATAAATAATATATTTTAGATTAGATGTATAAAATGTTTTTTCAGTTTAGTATTAAGGATTGGGGGGCATTCATTCCATTAAATTTGTCCGGGATACGATTCTAACTTCATCTCTTTTTAGTATATCTTTGGATTTGTATTTTGGTGGATGATTAAACAACACCTTTTACACTATCATCCTCATCATTGAACTACAACCCACTTTATCAAACTATAATCTTTTAAAAAAAATTAATTGTTAACAAAACTTTATCTAAAAAGAATCTAAACAAAAGACAAATAAGTTCTCCCTTAACTTAAAATACCATATATATATATATATATATATATATATATATATATATATATATATATATATATATATTCCCTTAAAAAATTTGGACTTTTCTTTTATAAAAACATGTTCTCTTTGACTTAAAATATACAATTTTTTTGTATTTCTTTAAAAATTTAATTTATTATATATTTATTTATATATATATAAAAATATTTAGATTTATTGTACAAGTAATTAAGATTAATGAGACATTTATTTATAAATAGTATTTTTTATAGAATTTTTTGGTCTTCCCTTAAAAATTATATATATATATATATATATATATATATTTTGAAAAATAATTATTTAAATTTATTGTATAAATAATTAAGATTAATGAGACATTTATTTATAAATAGATTTTTTCTAAAATTGATTGTGAATAGAAAGGGTTGTAGTTAAACTGGGGAGGATGACAGTTGCTCATATCTATTCACTAGGTGGTTAAATCCAAAATCTTACCGTGGCCATGGGTGATTTTGATAGGAGTGGATGTCCCTTGCTCATAGCTGTTTAACCAAAGAATCTTACTGATTTAAATATATGCTTACTTAATGTTGTAAATTTATTATATATTTATTTCTGAAATATGGACAGAATATCAACACTCTATATAATTCAATGATTCCATATAACTTCATACATATAATCAAAATTAAATTACAAAATAAAATGAGTTTTATTACTGAACCCATTTTCAAGAAAGAGAAGATTAAAACCTATACACTTGAATCCAAAAAAATACTATTTGTTTATTACTAACTGTAAAAAACTAATCTCAAAACATGTATTTATGTTTCTCCTTAGCAATGGATCAATAGAAGATAATTTCCATAATTTTTAACAAAACCTTTTCATTTCATACTGTGAAAGTCTTGGATCTACAATTATAAAATTGTTCGTTATTATCAATCAGCTGCAACCTGTAAATCCCTGCCAAGAAAATCAATCTATGGACGAGGGTGCACTATAATTTTATCTGCCTGCTATTTATATCATACAAAAATCCAATACCCAAATTCCTAAACCCAACACATTATTGAAATGTCCACCTTCCACAAGTGTGGCGGTACAGAGACCATCACTAAAATAGTAATATTTTTCTCAAATCTGCCTAACACCTCTTAAAGTTTTGGAACTCCAGAGTGCAGAGTTTTAAAATTACCCATGATAGACATATAATAATTATGATCAGGAGATGCAGCAGCCATTGGGATTCTCTTCGCAGAAGTAAATGTTATACCCACGATAAGGATAAGGATCACAGTGTGGTGGGAGATACACATACGTTATATTTGCAGGCGCCGGATTTTGGGGTGGGTTTGCCTTTGGGGGATCAGCCTTCTTTTCATCCTTCTTGGGGGCATCTTTCTTGTCATCAGATTTCTTCTCGTCAGGTTTCTTGTCGGGCTTCTTGTCATCAGATTTCTTCTCGTCAGGTTTCTTCTCGGGCTTCTTGTCATCAGATTTCTTCTCATCGGCCTTCTTCTCTGGTGGTTTTTTCTCAGGCTCTTTGGCAGGCCCAACGCTCAGTAATTCCGACCGTCCAAACTTTCTGAGCTTGTTGATAATGCAAACTGGATCTGCATCTCCTATAATGGTGATTTTCTCCTCCTTGGCATCAACTTGTACAGAGTCAATGCCTGTCATGACATTCAAATAAACTACCACACTTTAGAAATTCTTCACAAAAGAAAGCTTTTAGGGCTTCCAAAGCCCTGAAAGTAAACACCCGGTGCGTTCACATTGAATGGCATGGCATTCAACATATGTTGATCAACACATTAGCCCACCAATTAACACCAGTCAATGTGAACGCATCAACGGTTTAAGCTACTCGCTTAAACACACTGATTGTGTTGTTTCTGGGTCTTTTTACCTTCCATGCCTGCAACAGTCTTCATGACCTTACGCTTGCATTTGCAGCAATTGATATCCACTTTCAACACAATTTTCTGCACACAAAACTCACATCGTAATTTCATAAGCTTCTTCTTCTTGATGATAGATCCAGTAGTGGACTTGAAATATCAAAAATAAAACTTATTACCCATAAACTATTCTACAATATTATCAAACTGCAAAAACTCCCTGACGAAATGGATCCAATAGTGAAATCCAAAACTATTCTACAATATTACCAAACTGTTACAAGAACCTCAAATCTCTTAAAACTAAGTTCTAAAAATGAGCAATGTTGGCCTACCTGAGACATCTGATGATGATGATGATTTCTTCTTAGCTGCTGTAGACCTTTCTGCTTCTGCAAGAGATATATAATAGACAAATACTCACCCCCCGGATGAAATAAATCCACAACTAAATAAAATAGTGCGGCCAGTCCCCACACAGGATTGTTTTCTACCTTCCAGAATATTCGCAGGCTGGAGAGCACGTTCAATAAACAAATCGATATCAATTATATTGTACATGAATTTACAATGGGGATAGTTTTCTTTGTTTCTACGCTTATTTCTTAAGAAAAATTTACAGTCATAATGAGGCAGCAATCTCTGACTGTCTACTCAAGCTATTCGCCCTGCACCGCACCACCATACGAATAGACGGAATGTGCTCTGGCACCAAGGGGTCTGATGTTTTCCATTGGTACATGGTGGTAATAAACGGTCTTAGTCAGCCCACGTCAGCACAATTTTGTATTGAATTTCTTTTCCATCATCTTTGTGGTCATCTTAAATAAAAAGCTAACGTCAGTGAGTCGACCGCAAGACAATTGAATATGGTTCAATAAACACCACCAAATTGCAAGCACCACCAAATTAAAAGATTCCTCTCCATCGACATTATGGTGCCTTGGAATGACCGGAGGCATCAAGGAATTCTAGCAGGGCAAACCCTTCTCTTGGGTATTTGATTTACCGTTCTATAGGTACAGGTAGTTATTGAATGGTGGGTCTAATTTGTCTTAGGTTTTCAAGAATATATGTAAGTTTGTTGTAACTTTTGAGGGTAATAAATATGCACAAATTTTGGTCATAGATTATTGTTGGCGCAAAAAAAATTGCAGGTTTCAATTTTGTGACTTTTTTATTTTAATTATATTGATTTAATTATTTTAGTTATGCACATATTTTGAAATATATTTGTCGATTGTTCTATTTACTGTCGACTAGCATTTGTATGTGCTAGTTAAGCTTTGTCAATTACGACTTCAATAGTAATGTATATGAAGGAATGTGAATTATGGTGTGAACGTGACGAGCCTTGGCATAAGCATTAAGCCTTACCAACTCAAAATCAAATGTGAGGTCATCATAACAAGGTCTAAAGGATTGTTCAATATTATGCCATAAATTTAATAGATGGTAGTATTTTATAATGAACGGGATGGAGAGATTTTATTGATCTTGGAACCGAGTGTCGTAACAATTATGGGTGGATGATGGCTCTCTTGAATGTATTGATGTTGTGTGGTCACATTGGTGATGTTAATAATTATTTAGTCAGTCACCTCTAAGATGTTGAGTTAGCGATGTGACATCTTAAAATTTTCATTACAAATTTGTTGATAGGTTTAGTTATAGTGATTATGCATCCTGATTGTATGATTTGTGTTTACCTCTATTTTCGAAGGTGAATCTTAAAATGTTGGTAGTTTAGCATTGATTTGTGTTAACACATCGACACATTTAACACTTTTGAGTATTAATATATGTTAATCTAAATACATTCAATGCTAATCATTATGAACAGGTATTTCTAAAACTTATTTTATAATTTATGTGAGTTTTCTTAAAATCTTTTGATGCTTTGGTTTCTTTTCTTATGAAAGCAATTCTTACTAATTTGCATGAAATCATATTTATATAAACTTTAGATAAAAGAAAATATTTCAAATAATTTTTTTTGATATAATAAATATGTCTTTTATAGTTAACTTGCCAAATTAAATATAAAATATAATGTAAATGGAACCAGTAACTCAATTATTTTTTAAAAGTAAAATCTATAAATCTAATTTATTAAACAAATTTAAGCTTTGAAAAAATGAGAGCTCCTTAATTAATAAATCTTGCGAATTCATTAGAAAAGAAAAATCCCCTTTTGATTTTCCGTGAACTTTTATGATGACTATAGATCATGTATAGCCAATGTTATTACAGTTTAAGATTAATGATACAAAAGATTTGATATATTTGAGGCATGGATTTAATTAACATCTTAGGAATGACCTAATTTGCTGTCGACAATAAGCATTATGAAGCATGCTGTTGTATAAATATATTTGTATAAAGGTTAGAAAAAAAGAGGGTGAAAGCTTCTAGAATTAAGTAGTAGAACTCGTAAAAGGAATCTAAGTTGTACCTAAAAACAAGAAGGAATTAGAAAAAAAAATCCATATTTAATATGTTAAAAATACTGTTTTGAACTTGCAAAGAAAGCAACTAAAGTGATATTGAGTTTGTTTTACATGTCAACCAAGGATGATCTATATTTATAGCATTTGAATTTGTTATTATCATAGATGGGATAATAATGGTATCATTTTCTTTGGGTTTTAAACTTTAAAAAATAAATAAAATAATAATAAATGTTAATTATTTTTATAAAATTTAAATAAACAAATAAAAATGATTTATTTTATTTTTTTTATTTTTTAAGTATTTTTCAAAATTAAAACAATAAAAAAATATTTAAAGTATGAATATTTTAAAAAATATATTAAATATTTTTTAGTCTTAAATGCAACCATTATTAAAAAGCCATTTTCAAAATTGTCTAATTAAAATAGAAATAAATCATTAGATTTAAGAAGTGTTTTTCAAAGTTTTGTCTAATTAAAATAGAAATAAATCAATAAATTTAAGAAGTGCCTACAATATTTTCATTGATTCAATAATCTTTAATTTAAATTTATTTGAGAGTATAGTAGGAAAAAATTGTATTTTTTATTCTAACAATTATCTTTTAATTATATTTCTCAATAAAATTTGAATTAGAACAAGTAATTATTTTAGACATTACAATTATAAATAAAAAATATTTGATCTTTTTATATTATAGTTCTTATGCGTTTGCAACTTTTCGTCGATGATCTATCCAAATATTTTTAGGTCCATAATTCTACTTTGTCAATATTAATTAATAGATTAAAGACAAAATCAATCATCTCATTGTTTGATATATAAATATAATATAAATAAATTTTAGTAAATTATGATATTATCTCTTTAATATGTTAAATTATACAATCTAAAGCAAAAGTATAACTATGACCAATATGTTACAATTTAATTTTATCCATATCTATATGAGAATTTAAAACTACGATGCTAAGATTTTAGTCGTTTAGCTTGAATGAATCTTTATTTGATGACTACAACTTCTAAAATATTATTAAAAATAAATTTTAATATTCAGGGCAATTTTTTTTAAGAGTTTTTCTTTGAAGTGTTAATACAACATTGAATTTTTTGGTTGAATTTGTATAATTGCACAAATAACCTAAAATTTTTAAAAAGTGAAGAAACAAATTTATAACGTTGGGTTGAGTTGACAACACATGTTTGAGTGTCAATAGAAACAAATTTTTATTGTTTAATATACATTTTCTATCTAATCAATTTTCCCAACCAATTAGATAATTAAAAGTGGAAGACACATCAAAAATAAATCTAAATGGCACACAATCATAAAAAAGAAATTTTCTTTAATATCAGATTTTAAAATGACATGTGATACATTATAATGATTTCTTGTCAAAATTATAATTTAAATATTTGTATATTTTTTAAATTCAAATTTTACATGTTCTGGGGAATTTTTACTTGAAACTTTCAAAATAGTAATTTTCTCATATAAATTCTATTTGAGTTAGTTTTCAAACCTGTGGTTTTTTTTTTTTTTTTCAATATCATTGTAGTAGTACTATTATTTTTAACACTTGAAAGTTTATACAATGTTATTTTTAGTGGCGAGGATAAAATTTGAGGTGTCCTAATTTTGTTTGAGCACAATTTTCATACATAAAAATCATTAATAAAGATTGCCTTGAGGATAAAGGGTTTGTAGTATATTATGATTAGAAATGAAAAACTCCATACCACCAAAGAGAAACAAGAATAATTTTATAATTGAGATAATATTGTATTCAATCACATTTCACCCGAGCTTCTTTTGCATATGAAAAGTGTTAAGACTTTGACGGAGAAAATGGGTATATGATTTTTTTTTAATAGTAAATTTGACAAGAATGATTTAACATGTCATTTCGATAAGTTGTAATTAAAAAATATAAAAAGGTAATGAAAGAATTAGTTTATTTTTCTCAACTTTCTTGATTTATATAGATTGATTATTCTGACTTGATGTTATGTGAAGTGATTATATTTTGTTTGTTTAGGGAATTTAACAAATGTTTTTATTTTGAGATAAAATTGACAAGAAAAAGGTAATACCAAAAATTGGTTTTGACTTTGATGGGTTGATTTTCAAATTTTGAAAATAAGGTCTTTGCAACTAATTTTTATTTTTGGCCTAGGTTAGAAGTAACAGGAAAAGGACAGTACATTAGTCAGTCTTAATCCCTACAAGTCGATCTTGACCTTATGAATAGAAGTTATTTGCCATTGATTTCTATTTTTGGCCTGGGCCAAAACCAACAAGAAGAAGACAATGACATTCATCATTCTTGACTCCTATGGGTTGATCTTGACTCTATGACAACTAGTTCTGATTCTTTCTCAAATGCTTAGTTTGCTTCAATGATTTCTTTTCCCTCCTTAGTCATTTCAATTTGCACAATGTATGCAAAAAATTGAGATAGATCTAAAACTTATCCCAATTAATAAATCCAAGCTCAAATAAGGTAATCAACTACCATCTATTAAACTACATTTTATATCAAAAACATGACCAAATTGGATCTGCTACACCTAACTAAGGGGGCACTTACCACACAAAACTAAACGAGAGGGTTCTAAAGCATCTAGGAAAATAATGCTATGTAATAACCCTGGCTAGGTCTGAATACATGAAATAAAACAAATCTAGTGTTATCAAAGCAAATAACACAAATATGGATGGTTAAAAATAAACAACATAATCAAGGGATCATGGTAGGCAAATGGGGGCCTAGCTCACCTAAAATGGAAAATGGAAAGAAAAGAGAACCCTATAACTATACTAAGTTTAAGCATACAAGTAATCTAATCAAGGAATTATACATTCGAAATCTATTACCTTGAATAATATCTATTTATCAAATGAAATATAAAAAGTTAGAGATACTTACCTTTGAGCGAACTTGTCGAGTCTCATTATCCCCCTTGGCCAATGGTTCTTTGCAATAGATTGTTGTGGCTTTGTAAGTATCACACTATAGAAATCAGCTCTAGGTAAAGGCTCCTGCTTTGCATCCAAGACTTCCCACAGGACAACTTATCGTCCCTCCAAGGCAAATCCTAAGTAATGGCTCTTTCAAATGTAGATGTAGTAGAATTGTGAGTTGTAGTAATGAAAAAATGAATGTTCCTACCTACTGGATTGATATGAAGGTCATATTTATAGCAATGGATAAGTCCTAACCCTTATAGAATTTTAATTCAAATTTATTTGAGAGTATAATATTATATCTTTCATATTAATTATTATCTTATATTTATATTTTTTAATAAAAAATAAATTATAATTATTAATCTTTAAAAATATTTATTTGGAGGTTTATTATGGATGGGTGAGGCTTTAAGATTCATCTCATATGAGACAAACAAAAAGAATATTCTATTTACACTATTCTAATGTTGACACCATGCAGAGTGGTTGAGATTGGGACCATTGCAGGCCATGGAGGCATTGCGGAGGTTGATCATGTTTCATATTTCACCCATGGCAGCATACCTATAGGGGCCCACGTTAGTGATTAATGCCATGGGATCGATCATGTAGGAGGAATTACTGTCATGGAAGAAGGTGGAGTGAACTAGGCCCCTAGAGCGGATGTATCGTACGAACTCAATAGCACAATGATTCACACTCGTGGCATCTAATAGGAATTTTCCTATCTCATTAACGTAAAGGGAAATTGTGAAGATGAAAGAAGCGTAGGCATATCAAAAACAAGCTTCATGGCCAACCACTAAAGTGGTGTTATTTTGGTAGCAGGATTGTGGTATCAAATGGGAGGCCACAATGAAGTCGTAAGGGCATCCACCACCTTTTACCTCCATT
Organism: Torreya grandis; assembly: GCA_037957365.1. Classification (NCBI taxonomy): domain Eukaryota; kingdom Viridiplantae; phylum Streptophyta; class Pinopsida; order Cupressales; family Taxaceae; genus Torreya; species Torreya grandis. The sequence continues at coordinate 2,318,994 of JARHVA010002674.1, forward strand.
ACCATCCATCCTGTAACAAGGAGGAGCCATAGCACCACCATTGTAATTCTCGTATCCCACTTACTTCAATTTTAAGGTGGTCAAGTTGTATAATGATACGAACATGACTTTTGAGTACGTTATTTTTAGAATAATTTTTTTCAATTGAAAATCATTTTTTAATGGGAATTGTGGTTTGTACATCAACACTAACGCCATTTTTGTCTATCTGTCTTTTCGACCTGTCCTGGATAAAAGTTAAAAGAAAATATTGTACTATGTTAGTCTTTTATAACAACAGGTAAAGGACATATTGAAAGATTCATGACTTCAAATATTTGAGAAGAAATTGAGTTTCAACCATTATGGAAACCAACTAAAAACAAAGGGACCAAGCATTATAATAGAGCATCACCAACCCCTAATGCATGCTTCATGCACCATCACAAATGGAAACCTTTGTTTGAAAACATAGTTATGACTATTATAAAGCCACTTGTTTAGCCAATTCACATGAGATGTCAAAGATCTAGAAGTGTATATGGCGTGACATTAATTTGAATATTTATATATTAGAATTGTACCATGCATTTTATCATATAGTAGACTTGAATAAGTTTAATCAATGTTTATGCATTTAGACTATTTTTTTTTATGGATGTATTTAGAGCTTTGATGGTTTTGTTTAATGCCAATTTCTTTCTAAATGCGTGTTATTTAAAAAATAAGGTTTAACAAACTATTTCAATGTTTACAATATTTATAGTAAATTTGGATCGGAGCCATCCTTTTTATAAGTAATTTATTCATGAAAATAGCTATAGGATCCTTTGTGTTAGGACATAGTTCATTAGTAATTGTGGAATGAAACAAAGGGCTTGACTGGTAGGGAGATTTAAGTTTAGACACTAATGTATGTTATATGTTGCGACAACTTATTTTATTTAATCGTTTCATTTCAAATTTTCAACTAAACATATATAAATAGATAATATGATTTATTCAAAATATATAATATATCATATTGATACTTATCAAATATAATATAAATATATATATACAATTCCTCTGACTTTTTTTGTACGTTGGGCAACTGCTAGCATAATTATAAATAGAAAGCACATGATCCCTTTGTATTATAAATTTTAAGTGTTTGTAATTGTTTGTTAATAATTTATTCAAATTGCAACCTCATCATTTGATTTGGGAGCATATAGAAGTCATTTTTAATAAATTGTGATGCTTATGTTTTTAATATTTTAAATCATATAATGATAGTTGGTGATGGTGGTTGAGTGTAATAATAAGAAATCAATTAAAATGGCTGATTTAAAATTTGACATCGATTTGATTTTCATAAATTTGTTTTAAATTTAAATTTGATATTCAGTTGATTATTATACATAAGTTTTTTTTCTTACTTGTAGAAGGTGATCAAACAATTGTGATATCATGGGTAAATGGTAGAGTTTGGAGCTCTTTTTTTCCCAATTTTGTTTTGAACCCAACACAGTGGTGCAACTAGATTGAGGTCATATATAACTAGTAAGTAATAAATTTATGGAGAAAATAATGAAGTCATTAATCAGTATGGTATGTAACAAATTCAAGCTAAGTATCTTGAAAATGATATTTATCGACATTATATAAATATAAACACACATACTATGTTATAATAGAAAATAGGTAGTAACTTTATACAACAATAGAGTGAATTGTCAATAGAAATGGTCAACCTTAAATTTGACATCTATTTAATTGATTTAAAGAAACTTTCTTTCTTATTTAGACAAGGTGATTGAAAAATTACAATATTTTGAACATATAATAAAATTTGAAACCTTTTTTTTTCAAAATATTTTTTAAAAATTGATGTAGTTGTATAACTAAATTAAAATCATATATTAGCATTTGATATATATATATATATATATATATATAAAATCCTTTAATAATAAATATAATATTTTAAAGGGATAACCATGGCTTGAAGAGTTAGGAAGTCACTATTTATACCTACACAATAATAAGAAAGCACTCAATGCACTCCACCGAAACCTCAATGAACAAAATCCCATACATTTAAATATTTTCCAACTTAGCACTATACCTCACTCCATTTAAATAATTTAGTTCTTGTAAATAATGAATTAAGTGGCCCTTCAATGAATTTAAGGAAAAAAAGGGTGCCTTCCATTCCGGACTAAATTTGATGACTGTATGACTGTATTTGCATTTATAATTATAAAAAAGAATCAATTTTTTAGGTGGACCACATTGGATATAATGTGAAAATTTAAATAACTGTTTTTATTTTTAATTATAGATGGACGTGTGGGATACGTTTCATAATCTTCCTTTTGATGGAGGACGACGAAGACTTAAAAATTCTGGATTGACAAATTCATTTAACTCCTTATCAACATACAACAAAATCTTCATTGAGTACATAAATAATTAAATGACAGAAGTGCTTACATTGGCTCAAATAATTGGTGTTTGAAAGAAAAAGAATAAACATTTTCATTGAGTACATAAATAATTAAAATTGAAAGAAAATTTAATCGATTATAATTATTTATATTTAAATTTAAATAATTTATTTTTTAATTTTAAATATATAAAAATATATGTATTTAATAAATAATATAATTTTATATATATATATATATATATATATATATATATATATATATAATATTTGTTTTTAGATAAATTAGGTATACAAAATATTTCTTCGGTTTATTGTTAAGGATTGAGGAGTATTTATTTGGCTAAATTCGTTTGGGGCACGATTCCGACTTCATCTTTTTTTCAGATTTCTTGAGGTTTATATCGTAGTGGATAACTAGACAACACCTTTTACAACATCATCCTCATCATTGAACTACAACCTACTTAATCAAACTATAATATTTCAAAAAAGATTAAAAAATAAATAAATTGTTAATAAAATTCTATCTAGAAAGAATCTAAGCAAAAGACAAATAAGTTCTCCCTTAGCTTAAAATACAAGAAACATATATTTTCCCTTAAATTTTTTGGATTTTTCTTTTATAAAAGTATGTGAGTTAAATATAATTTTTTTTGTCTTCTCTTAAAAATTATATATATATATATATATATATATATATATATATATATATATATATATATTAGAAAAATAAATATTTAAATTTATTGTACAAATAATTAAGATTAGTGAGACATTTATTTATAAATAGTGCTTTTCTAAAACTAATTGTGAATCCAAAGGGTTGTCGTCTAATTGATGATGATGAAGGTGATTTTGAGAGGGGTCAATGCCCCTTATTCATGAATGTTTAATCAAAGAACTTATTGATTTAGATATATACTTACTGAATGTTGTAAATCTGCTATATGTTTATTTTTGAAATTGGACAGAGATGTCGACATTCTATATAATTCAATTATTCTATGTAATACCTTCAAACATATAATCAAAAATAAATTGTAAAATAAAATGAATCTTATTACTAAACTCATCTTAAAAAAAAGAGAAGATTAAAAACTAAACTTAAGAACAATTCTTAGATTAGGTTAAGTGATTTGGAACACTGATGAGAATACAAAATCATGGAAGATTTTACATTATAAGCTTTAAGCTTTCTGTGGAATGCATCTTAGTGCAACGTGTTAAATGTCCTTTCTGCATTTGTAAAAAAACTTTGAAGCATATTTTTAAAAAAACAATAGTTTATTGTTTGTAAAAATCTACCTACTATTTTTAGCCATCAATTAAAATGGAAGGAAGCATTATTGGGATTTAGATTACACAATAATTTGATAATTGATTCTATCAGATAAAGCATTTTATTTCATTTATGGAAAACCAAGGGTTTAACAATGTTCTTTAATGTTAAATTTCATTCGGAATTAGTGATTCTAAGGCTTTATTCTGATATCATTTTACGGATTGCTTCTTTGTTTTCATATCTGCAAAGCTTATTTAAAGAAAATATTTTGTCTGATTATCAGCTCAAACAAATTAAATCTCAAATTCTACAGCTTCCAAATGCTCGAACATTGAACACAAAACAATTGGAAAGGTTTCTGAGATGCCTTGATCAACATTTCACTTCATAAAAACAGTTCTGTATTTTTTCTATGTTGTTATACAAAACGCTGAGTTGTTATGTAATGCCTTTGATAATTTTTATGGACAATTTTAAGTTTCCCAGATTATTGGCTGTTTCATGAAAAGACTGCATTGTTCTGTAGTTTTTTAATTTGCAACTATGCTGCATTTATTTCTTGTATTTTACATTATTTCAATATATATTACAAAAAGCAAAAACAAAACCTATACACTTATTCCCAAAAAAATTCTATTTGTTTATTAATAACTGTAAAAAAAACAGATCTCAAAACATGTATTTATGTTTCTCCTTAGCAATGGATCAAGGATAATCATTTCCATAATTTTTAACAATTTTTTTCATTTCATATTATGGACTGTGAAAGTCTTATCCTAAATTATACAATTGTTCGTTACTATCAATCAGCTGTAACTTGTAAAGCCCTGCCAAGAAAATCAATCTATGGAAGAGGGTGCACTATAATTTTATCTGCCTGCTATTTATATCAGACAAAAATCCAAAACCCGAATTCCTAAACCCAACAAATTATTGAAATGTCCAACTTCCAGAAGTGTGAAGGCACAGAGACCATCACCAAAATAGTAATATTTTTCTCAAATCTGCCTAACACCTCTTAAAGTTTTGGAACTCCAGAGTGCAGAGTTTTAAAATTACCCATGATAGACATATAATAATTATGATCAGGAAATGCAGCAGGCGTTGGGATTCTCTTCGCAGAAGTAAGTGTTATACCCACGATAAGGATAAGGATCACAGTGTGGTGGGATATACACATACGTTATATTTGCAGGCGCCGGGTTTTGGGGTGGGTTTGCCTTTGGGGGATCAGCCTTCTTTTCATCTTTTTTCTTGTCATCGGATTTCTTCTCGTCAGGTTTCTTGTCGGGCTTCTTGTCATCAGATTTCTTCTCGTCAGGTTTCTTCTCGGGCTTCTTGTCATCAGATTTCTTCTCATCGACCTTCTTCTCTGGTGGTTTTTTCTCAGGTTCTTTGGCAGGCCCAACGCTCAGTAATTCCGACCGTCCAAACTTTCTGAGCTTGTTGATAATGCAAACTGGATCTGCATCTCCTATAATGGTGATTTTCTCCTCCTTGGCATCAACTTGTACAGAGTCAACGCCTGTCATGACATTCAAATAAACTACCACACTTTAGAAATTCTCCACAAAAGAAAGCTTTCAGGGCTTCCAAAGCCCTGAAAGTAAACACCTGTGCATTCAAGTCTTATGGCGTGGCATTCAACATATGTTGATTAACACATTAGCCCGCCAATTAACGCCAGTCAATGTGAACACACCAGCGGTTTAAGCTTCTCGCTTAAACACACTGATCATATTGTTTCTGAGTCTTTTTACCTTCCATGCCTGCAACAGTCTTCATGACTTTACGCTTGCATTTGCAGCAATTGATGTCCACTTTCAGCACAATTTTCTGCACACAAATCTCATATCATAATTTCATAAGCTTCTTCTCCCTGATGTTAGGTCCAGTGGTGAACTTGAAACATCAGAAATAAAACTTATTACGCATAAACTATTCTACAATATTATCGAACTGCGAAAATTCCCTAACGAAATGGATCCAATAGTGAACTCCAAAACTATTCTACAATATTCCCAATACAAGAACCTCAAATCTCTTAAAACTAAGTTGTTCTAAAAATGAGCACCTTAGACATCTTCTTCTTCTGATGATGATGACCTACCTTAGCTCCTGTAGACTTTTCTGCTTCTGCAAGAGATATATAATAGACAAATTCTCACCCCCCGGATTAAATAAATCCACAGCTAAATAAAATAGTGCGGCCAGTCCCCACACAAGATTGTTTTCTACCTCCCAGAATATTCGCAGGCTGGAGAGCACGTTCAATAAACAAATCGATATCAATTATATTGTACATGAATTTACAATGGGGATAGTTTTCTTTGTTTCTACGCTTATTTCTTAAGAAAAATTTACAGTCATAATGAGGCAGCAATCTCTGAATGTGTGCTCAAGTTATTCGCCCTGCACCGCACCACCATACGAAGAGACGGAATTTGCTCTGGCATCAAGGGCTCTGATGTTTTCCATTGGCACATGGTTGTAATAAACGGTCTTCGTCAGCCCACGTCAGCACAATTTTGTATTGAATTTCTTTTCCATCATCTCTGTGGTCAACTTAAATAAAAAGCTAACGTCAGTGAGTCGACCGCAAGACAATTGAATATGGTTCAATAAACACCACCAAATTTCAAGCACTACCAAATTAAAAGATTCCCCTCCATCGACATTATGGTGCCTTGGAATGACCGGAGGCATCAAGGAATTCTAGCAGGGCAAACCTTTTTGTATTTGATTTACTGTTCTATAGGTACAGGTGGTTATTGAATGGTGGGTCTAATTTGTCTTAGGTTTTCAAGCATATATGTAAGTTTGTTTTAACACTTGAGGGTAATTAACATGCATAAATTTTGTTCATTGATCATTGTTGACGTAAAAAATATTGTCGGTTGATAGATTTCAATTTCGTGATTTCTTTATTTTAATTATATTGACTTAATCATTTGTACATATATTTTGAAATATATTTGTCGATCGTTTTATTTATTATTGATTAGCATTTGTATGTGTTAATTAAGTTTTGTCAGTTATGACTCTAATAGTAGTGTATATTAAGGAATGTGAACTATAGTGTGAATGTAAGGAGCTTTGGCATAAGCATTAAGCCTTACCAACTCAATCAAATGCAGGGCCATTGTAACAAGGTCTAAAGGATTGTTCAATATTGTGTCATAACTTTAATGGATGATAACATTTATAATAAAAAGGATGGAGGGATTTTATTGATCTTGGAACTGAGTGTCGTAAAAATTATGGGGTGGATGATGGCTCTCTTGATCGTATTGATGTTGTGTGGTCGCATTGATGATGTTAATAATTATTTAGTCAATCACCTCTAAGATGTTAAGTCAACTGTGTAACATCTTGGACTTTTCATTACAAATTTGTTGATAGGTTAAGTTATAGTGATGATGCATCCTCACTACATAATTTGTGGTTACCTCCATTTTTGAGGGTGAATCTTAAAGTGTTGGCGAGTTACCATTGATTAGTGTTAACACATCAACATATTTAACACTTTTGTGTGTTAATATATGTTAATCCAAATACGTTTAATGTTGATTATTGTAAATAGACATTTCTTAAGCTTGTTTTATAGTTTATATGAGTTTTTAAAAAACTTTTGACATTTTAGTTGTTTCTCTTATGAAAACACTTCTTATTAATTTATATAAAATCATATTGAAATAGATTTTAGAGTGATTTTTTTGATATAATAAATATGTCTTTTATAGTCAACTTACCAAATTAAATGTAAAATATAGTGTAAACGAGAACTAAGTAACTCAATTTTTTTCTTCAAATGAAGTCTATAGATCTAATCTATAAAGCAAATTTAAGCTTGAAAAAATTGAGAGCCCCTCAATTAATAATCTCGCCAATTCATTAGAAAATTAAAATCCCCTCTAATGACTACAGATTATGTATAGCCAACATTATTACAACCCTCCGATGACTAGAGATTATGTATAGCCAACATTATTACAATTTTCTTTAAGATTAACGAAACTAAAGATTAACATTGTAGGAATGACCTCATTTACCATCAATGATAGGTATTATAAAGCATGCTTTGGTATATGTGTATTTGTATAAAGGTTAAAAAGGAGAGGGTCAAAACTTCTGAATTAAGTAGTGAACTCACAATGGGAATCTAAGTTGTACTTGAAAACAACGAGGAGTTAAAACCAAAAAATCATATTTAATATGTTAAATAAGGCTTGGAATTGCAAAGAAAGCAACTAAAGTGATATGGAGTTTGTTCCACATGTCAACCAAAGGACAATTTTTATTTATAACTTAAAAATAAATGTTAATTGTTGTTTTTATGGAATTCAAATAAAAAAGAAAAATGATTTTCTTTTTTATTTATTTTATAATTATTTTTAGCAACCAAAATAATAAGGAGATATTTAAAATATGAATATTTTGAAAAATATATTAAACATTTTTTTTGGTCTCAAATAAGTTTTCCCATTATATCTTAGTAAAAGAAAGTGGAAGTGCAATCATTATTAAAAACCTTTTTCATAGTTTTGTTTAATTAAAGAATAAATAAATTGTTAAATCTAAGAAGTGTTTTTCAAAGTCTTATCTAATTAAAAATAAAATAAATCATTAGATTTAAGAAGTGTTTACAATATTTTTTATTGAGTAAATAATTTTTAATTTATATCTATTTGAGAATATAGTAGGAAAACATTATATCTTTCATACTAAAAATAATCTTATATTTATGTAATTTTAAATTACAACAAGTAATTATTTTAGACATTACAATTATAAATATAAAGCATTTGATCCTTTTATATTATAGTTCTTATGTATTTGTAATTTTTCGTCAACGATTTATCTAAATATTATTTGGTTCATAATTCTACCTTCCTAATATTAATTAATAAATTAATGATAAAATCAATCACCTCATTATTTGATATAAAAATATAAATTTTAATAAATTATGATATTATCTCTAAAATTTTCAAATTATACAATCAAAAGTAATAAAATAGAAGTATAACTATAACCAATACGTTACAATTTGATTTTATCCACATCTATATGAGAATCTAAAAGTACAATGCTAAATTTTTGGTTGTTTAGCTTGAATGAATCCTTCTTTTATGACCACAAATTTTAGAATATTATTAAAAATAAATTATAATAGTCAAGCCAATTTTTTGTAAGAGTTTTCCCTTTACGTGGTAATGTAACATTGAACCTTTTGATTCAATCTGTACAATTGTACATATAACTTGGAGATAGAGATACTAACAATGAAAAAATAAACTTATAAAGTTGGGTTGAGTTGAGATATTAAAAGTGAAAAAATAAACTTATAAAATTGAATTGAGTTGAGAACACATGTTTGAGTGTCAATAGAAGTAATTTTTTATTGTTTAATATATATTTTCAACCTAGTCAATTTTTCCAACCAATTGAATAATTAAAAGTAAAAAACACTTCAACAAATAAATTCGAGTGACACATAGTAACATTTTTTTTTTTTTGGGTTAATTATCAAATTTTGGAATGACATATGATGCATTCTAATAATTTCTTACCAAAATTATAATTTAAATATTTATATATTTTTTAAATCCAAACTTTGGATGCTTTGGGAAATTTGTATTTGAACTTCAAAAATAGTAATTTTATGTACAAATTCTATTTGAACTAGTTTTAGTTTTATTTTTTTATATCTTTGTAATGGTACTATTATTTTTAACATTTGCAAGTTTACACAATGATTTTTTAATGGTAAGAATATAATTTGAGGTGTCTTAATTTTGTTCGAGCACAATTTTCATGCATAAAAGTCATAAATTAAGATTATCTTGAGGATCAAGGGTTTGTGGCAGATTATGAGTATGGATGAAAAATTCCATACCACTAAAGAGAAACAAGAATAATTTTATAATTGAGAGAATAAGAAAAGGGATTGTATTCAATCACATTTCACCCGAACTACTTTTGCATATGAAAAAGTGTAAGACTTTGAAGGAGACAATGGGTATACTATTTTTATAAATAGTAAATTTGATGATTCAAGGTTTTATAGTCTTAACCATGAGCTAGTACTATCGATTCTTGTCTTTTGATAATATTGAGGACTATCTTTCTCACATGGAGTGTTTGCACTAGTGGGAAGAGTGCAATAAGGAGAATAAGAAGAATTATGACATCATTGAGATGATCCTTAAGCATCTGAGGCCACCATATGATGTATTTATCTCCACACTTTATTCCCAAAGATCCATAATGAGTGATGAGGAAAATAACATATATTTTTCCATCATGTTTTTCTAATTGATTTAAAAAAAAGAGAAGCTCACAAAATTGGGAATAACTAGTTCGAAGTAGCACAATACAATGGAGCATGTGTAAAGGAATATAAAGGATGAGGATAAGGTTGGTTCTCATGTCAGTGATTATAAGCTTGGTCATAATGATAAGGCAAAGAAACATAAGGATTTTACCTATCAAATAAAAATTGGATATTATTTTATTTAAAATTGGATTAGTGAAATTATAACTTTTTAATTAAATATAAAATAATAGAATATACGTTGATTATGAGATGATAAAATATATAAAATTTATAATTTGACAAGAATGATTTAACATGCCAGTTTGATAAGATGTAATAAAAAATATAAAAGGATAAAGAAAGATTTAGTTTATTTGTCACATTTTTCTGATCTATATAGATTGATTATTCTAACCTAAAGCTATGTGAAGTGATTATATTTTGTTCATCTAGGGAATTTGATGAATGTTTCTATTCTGGGATAAAATCAACAAGAAAGGGACAATACCCAAAATCAATTTTGACCTTGATGGGTTCCTATTGAACTTGTGAAAATAGGGTCTTTGCAACTAATTTTGGTTTTTGGCCTAGGTCAGAAGCAATATGAAGAGGAAAATACATTAATCAGTCTTGACCCCAACAAGTTGATCTTGAACTTGTGAATACAAGTTATTTGCCATTTATTTCTATTTTTGAACTGGGTCAAAATCAACAAGAAGAGGACAATGGCATTCATCATTATTGACCCTTATGGGTCGATCTTGACTCTATGACAAGTAGGTTATGATTCTTTCCCAGATGCTTAGTCTCCTTCAGTGATTTCCTTCCCCTCATTCTTAGTCATTTCAATGTGCACAGTGTATGCAAAAAATTGAGATAAATCTACAACTTATCCTAATTAATAAATCCAATCTCAAAGAAGTTAATCACCTAATATCTATTATAGTACTATTTATATTGGTAACATGACCAAATGAGATCCGCTAAACCTAACTAAGGGACCACTTACCACACAACACTAAAAGATACTCCTCAGATGAGACTCCTCAAGATATGTTGGTTCAATATAAAACTTACATTCTTCTTAAACAATCTCCTCTTGCTCTCTTTCAATAACTAGATTCTCAAGGCTTTCATACTCATTGAACATCTCTTGATAGGTCTGCCACATACCTTGATCAAGCTCTTAGTGCACAGCTACAACTTCATCAATATATTCTCTTTATTGACCCAAGAAGGATGACTTGTTCTTGTCCTCACCAAATAGATTCCCTATGATGATCTCTTCTTCACAGTCACTTGAAACATCTTCTTGATTAGTTGCACATTGAAGTTGATCCTATTTGCTTGCCTCCAATAAGATGCATTCTCCTTCAAAAGGGGATGAGGTGGGAGGGTGGTGAATTGGTTCATGGTTTGGAGAGGGAGTAGGAGGAGTGATGGAGGGATCATGAATGGGCATGGGGATGGAAAGAGACACCTGAAATAAATCTTGGAAAGAAAGAAGGTTCTGCTGGGTTATAGATGTTTCATTTCCTTCAACAAGCACCTCATAGTTTTCATTGTCTTCTTGGACTTGTTCTACAACTACACTTTTATCTTCCACATTCTCAACTAAGGCTTCCTTTTCATGTTGAAACTCTTCTTGGATGGACTTCCAATATGGACAAGCTATAGTTTTTGAAGAGAGGGAAATGTGGTTTGACCATACATAAAGTTCTCATTCTTGTCATCACATTCTTGGTTCCAAGTTAGAACTTTGATTCTACTAGGATCTTTTGAAGATTAGATATGCTCCTCATGAGGACAAGGAATATGAGAGAACTAAAATGTAATATAAGACTACTCTTGACGATGGGAGGGAGAGAGACATTAACTTCAATCAAATTTTAACCTTCTTCATAACCTTCTTGAGGCTCTTTAATAGTTAAAAATTGCCTCTCAACTTCTTGGTTTTCCGACCTTACAAGCTTATCAACCCACCATTAGATGTAACATCTCATTTTATTCAATACTTCACTAATAACATAGTTTCTTCCTCAACCAATCTCCACTTACTCATAAGGAAATGAATAACCTTTCTCATCCTTTCTATGAAATGAGTAGGGATCACAACAAGCTCTTTATTCTATCTCTTCATCAACCTTTATGACATTAGAAAATATGGAATGAGTGCCAACAAGGACTTATATTGAGGAGGAATTAGAGTAGGAGGAGGATAGGAACTTTGGCATTGACCTTGAGGAGATTGTATAAGAGTTTGATAATATGGATAGCATTATTTGGGAATAATGTCTTCAAAAATCTACCTCTTGAGAGCTTAGATTTCTTTTCTAAGAACTTGCATCTTAAGATCTCAGATATCTTCTTCGAGGGCCTTAAGCTCATCTCCTTGACAACCTTCTTCATAGGTTTCATCACAAGACTCTTAAAAAACTTAATGACCATATGGAGGAGGAATGGGTTGACAATATGGTGGATAAAGAACTTTGATAGGGCTGAGTATAGTAAGAGTTCTCAACATATCTATCCATATCATATTCATTAGTCAAATGAAACACAATAACTGACCAAAATATTTTACAATAGGTATCTGGGATTATCAAAACTAGATGATTGCATTCAAATTCATCATTGGTGTTTGATTGAATACTTCCAAAAGCTGATAGTAGGAAGAACACACCAATAATTCTTCTACTCTTTTAGACCTTGGTCCCACTGGGCATGACAAAACTATTGTAAATAAATATTTCACCCTAAGAGAGGGCGTTCAATCCTCTCCCATATTTGGATAACATGGGATTACCTCTAGGCCTATCGGTTACCTATAGCAGAGGTAAACCTCTAGGTTAAAGGGTTATCTCCCTTGATTTATATCTTAAGTTCACACACTACACTAGACTAATCACTTGGGGGTAAAAATGGAAGAAGGTAACATAAAATAGCCTATGATAATGAGGTGATACACTGAGAATAAGTTCACACAACACACTTGCATCTACACTAAGAATGAAAACTACCAAAATTGACCTCAACTCTATGACTTTATAACATAAGTATTTATCATAGAAGAATATTTCTATGCATATCTAGAGGTGGGTGAAAATAAGGTCTGATACTAGATACTAATAGTCCCTCTCACACTTTAAGTATATATTAAAAAATAATACACTTTATGAGACCTGTTAGAAGAGATGCTACTTACACAATGCATACAAGAGTAGAATGGAAGCAAGGAGAAACAATCTTCATCACTTATCATCCAAATACACTACTTAAAATACTTAGGCAAGATGAGTAGAGAATAAATCAACTTCAAAGTCTTTATTACAAGGAAAAACAAGGTGCCAAACTGGCAGGGATTCTCCATAATAGGTGTGTACTAGATACAATTATGAAAATGGCTTGCATAAATAAAGCATAAGAGAAAAGAGAGAAGAAGAGAAGTGGAAGGGTCACAATTACAAGTGTCAAGCTATGGAAACTAGTTACAATTTGAGATAATGAGGTGGATAAGAATTTAGGATGTGGTCTTAGATAAGTGTCCATCTTAAATGTATTATTATCTCTTAAGGTGGTGTAGAACTCTTCACTATCCTTATTTGAAAGTGCCCTTTGGTGATGAGTCCATTTGACTATCTAAAACTACCACATGGATATTTGACACATTTGCACTATTATGAAGAGGTGGAAAAAATATTGTAACATCCATCATACACCCTTCAACTAATAGTGTCTCTTGCACCACTTGTCATTCACTATCTAGCAACTACTCACTAGCTTTATAAATTTATCTTTATACTTATCACCTAAGTGAATTGTGGTTGTGTCATCCCCAAAATTGGCCACTCATTTTTTTAGTCAACATGTTAACTATTTTAGTCCTGCAGGCCAAAAAATGGTATCCTTCCTTCTCAAAAATGTTCTGAGTAGTCAAGTTATTCAATTACACAAGTCTTTTGGGCTAAGGAAATCACAAGTTCAAAAGGTGGATTTTTGCAAGAAGAAATTACAAAACACTTGAAGGCATTTCCTAAAATTGATAAGGATGGTTCAACATCGAGGTTCAATGATATATGGTTCAATGGTGGGGTTCAATGATTTGAAATGAATGCCGCCAAACCATTGAACCATTGAACTCCGCTTCAACGGTTCAAAGGTTCAAAACGGTTCAAAGGTTCAAAAAGGTTTGAGTGGAAGGTTCCAGCGAAAGGTTCAAATAGTTACTTCAATGATACATTGAATTGAATTCATAAGAAGATCAAGCGAATGTCACTCTTTACAAAACATAAAATATTGAGCCACCGAACCATTGAACCATTGAACCATTAAACAAGTGAACTCTAAAAAGACGGTTCAAGTTTCAAAATGGTTCAAGTGACTAGTGACATCCCCACAAACATCAAATTCAAGATAATGGAATAACTGTTGATTTTCAAATAATGTAGACATGAGGATAAACTCAGCGATATGCTAAGAAAGGAGCTAAAGAAGCTAGCAAAAGGAGAGAAGATAGCCCCAAGAGATTAGATCACCAGGAAGAGACAATAGATAGGAAGGAAAGAGGGAATCAAATAGATAATCCAAAAGTGTTAGTAGAAGAGTTATTCCAGTGGGTGGAATAGTCCACCAGTTGGATATTAGAGAGCGCAAGCATTCACTGGCACATCCTAGTTTTCTTCATTTGAGTAAAGACGAGTGGACAGTCGTGTAAGTATCATAAAGAGGAGTGGCCTTGCCTTTTAGAGGATCAGACAACCCATGATTTGGAGAAGACATTTGATATGAGTTAAACACCAAAAGTCAAGACTGGTAACCTACTCTAGTATGGCCCCTACACAAAACTTCCTCTTTCTAATGCATTCAATGGAGCATGGGCCATTTTGTCAAAATAAGTGCCAAAGTCTTTCTTTGGATGTTATATATTGTAATCTCTCATTTTGAATGAAGGAGATCTCTCAGTTATTAGAAGAAAAACTCTGCCCAAATTGAAAGGCATTTTTGAGACTTTGAGCTCAGATTGTTAATCATATTTCATCAAGTGAATGAGAAATTAAGTGACCTTTCAAACTTTGTGTTGAAATAACTTGTGTTATGTAAGAAATTTTTCTTATGTCTTTTTCCTAAATACAGTCTTATCTATTTTATCAAATAAGTAGAGCAAGTGAAAATAATCTAGAAGATGTCCTGAAGCTGACTGTGTGAGACTTTATGCTACCATAATTATCTTTAGCTTGTGTATTTTGCATTTCAACATAGAGGATATTGGGAAAGGCTTTGAACTACCTGTATCCTCTATCATCTTATTCTATTGTAGTTTGTGGTGGAGACTTTGGGCTACACTTCATTCTACAGTGTCCTACATACTTAATCAGTAAGAGAAGCAATGGAAGACTTTATGCTTTCATGGGTTTCTTGTGGATCCAGTTATTACCCAGGGAGTTTTCTTGTTGTTTTATGAACATCATTTCTAAAAAAAGAGAAATGGATTCAGTTATTACACAAGATTTTGTCCTCTATTTTGTGAACATCATTTAAAAAAAAAGAGAAATGGATGGTGTGATTCTACCCCTCAGTTACTATTTAGTGTAGGTTTAGTTTATAATATTTTATAGGGAGCCTCCCCTTGCTAAAAGGAGAGATTTATCTCATCATGCTATGATTGATATAACAATTTTGTCTTCAATTAGTTGATGACAAAATATTCATCCAACTTTTTGGTGACTCCATTGGGGATGAACACTCAAGTTAAAGCCTCACGCTTTAAGTTGAAGTAGTTCTAGTTATTTTCCATTCTACACTCTGGCAGATCCATCGTATACGTGAAGCTAGAGAGCTCAAAGTATTGTTGATCATGTATTTGAGTTTGTGTAGCAAAATCATTTTGATCTTTCTACTCCATGAGCTCACCTCTAGTGAACTAGGAGTTTTCCTCCTGCCAATGTTAGGTCTCCAATACCAGGTGAAGCTTCTCTTTCCTCCGCTAGCAGAGCTTTATCTATACATACTCCACAAAGGTTTGTTATCCCTCCTTTCAATCATCATATCATGGCAGCCCAAGCCCTTGGGGTAACACCTTTGGCCCCCTAAATCTAACCCCACCTTTACATGAACTACCTCATAGTTTAAGAAAGAATTTTTCTAAGTTCTATGGTGATGGGAAAGTTCATCCTGATGAGCATATTGCGACTTTCTATATAACCTGTGGTGTGATAGGAATTGAATATGAAGATATAATAGTAAGACTATTCATATAAACATTACAAGGCACTACCACAGATTGGTTTTATCATCTTCAAGCTCAAACTATAACTGACTAGAACACTCTCAAGGCCAAGTTTGAGGCTAGGTTCAAACCCACAGAAGATGCACATGCCTTGTTGGCTCAGCTTACATAAATAAAGAAGGAGCCTCATGAGCCTATACGAGACTTCATTACTAAATTAGATAAGCTAAGGAATAGGATTCCTAAAATTGCTTAGCCAACACTGAAAAATCTAAAGTTCTTCTTCATCAATTCTTAACTTCCTAAAGTGAGTTTTCTGTTGAGGCGGGCTGGCCATATAGATCTTTTTATAGCTTAGATTTTGGCTACCGAGGTTGAAGATGATCTTATCCTACAGGTAAGATAAGAAGAGATCCTAACAGAAATAAATTTTTTTCACCTGTTGAAAATTCTTCTACAATCACCATTGATCCTATGGTGCAAAAGTTAGCAAATGAGTTTTTAGCTCTGAAAAGGCAAATGGCCCAAGGAATGTCTGCTCCTCCTTCTTATCAAGATATACCAAGGAAAACATTCCCTAACTATTCATATCAAAGCAATGCTGCCAGGAATCAAGGGCAACCCAATCACCTTCCTCCTGCATAGGGGAATCTTGCCATTGAAGCAACACCGGCCAAATTAGTAGTTGGTTACTATGAAGTTGAACAAGATTTCTATTTCCAACTTGAGATGGACCAAGAAGAGGATGTTAATCTCTTTGTAGAAGAAGAAGAAGAATTAGCTGGCGACTCCATCATTGGTTTTTTGAATTACCAAGATGAAGCTAGAAGAAAGGGAGAAGTGTTTGATGGATCATACGCTATTTTTACTAGGTCCCAGAACTAGTCAACTCAACAAGATGATAAGGTAAAATTAGGAGAAGAACTTTAGCCAGTAATTTCAATTTCTAAACAGGGGACTTCACTGCCTTTCCAATCAAAATACTTGGTGATCAATAAGAAGGTAAGTACCTCAAACAACCTTGTACCTTCTGCTTCCATTTCTTAGACTAGTCCCACACCCAATAAAACCCAGAATGATGGACTTACTTCCTCTATTTCTAGTTCATTTTAGTTATTTTATATAATTGATCATACTAGGAAGACCAAGATCCAAATCTCTGAGTTTGAATACTTACAAGCCAACCCTGAGCAGTTGGATAGGTTGACTGAATGCATCAAAAGCAAAACCATCCCTACAGGATAAGATTTTTCAAGAGTGACTCATGATCCCTCAAAGAACAAAGCCACCCAAAATAATCTTGTCATTACTCCTGCTATTGCCCCTAGAAAAATAGAACCTTTCTATGTTTCCCTTTTGATTAATGGTCATAAGTTGAGAAACTGTATAATCGACTTTGGAGCCTCTGATAATGTTATGCCCACCAAGATAGCAGACTCTCTTGGTCTTACCTTAACTAAAACTTTTGGGAGATGTTTCTACATGGAAAATAAATAAGTACCACTTTTGGGTTAGATCAAAGATGCCCAGTTTGCATTTGTGGCTTTTCCATATAAGAGGATTAAGATGACAGTCTTAGTGGCGGATGTTCCAGCTTCCTATGGCATTTTGCTCAGATGTAATTTTTGTATGGATGTAGGTGGAGAGTTGAATATGGACCTGTCTAAATCAAGGATACCTATTAAGGGCATCTTGCAAAAGTTGTTTCCTGAGGAGTCAAAATATATTGTCACCCAAATGGCAGACCCTGAAGCTCAAATTTTGTTTCAATCCTCAGGAATGGGTAATTACTTTCTGTCTATTGAAGATGTTTCTATTTCATTAGATGAAAGTTCATTGGGTGAAAATTCAAAGAATTCAGATAGAAAATCAAAAAAATTGGTTAAGCAAAGTTCAAGTGAAAAAGGATCTTCCCTCCCTAGCGAAGAGAAATCTTTAAGAAGATCATATTCTAATGATGTCTAGATTCTAGAATTTGATGGTAGTTGCTCTTCTACTGGTTTTAGAGATAGAATTGTTTTGATATATCCACAAGGAGATATTTTCCCCTTTTCATATAAGTTGCAGTTCAACAACACCAACAACACCATCGAGTATGAATCATTGTTTCTCAGATTGCGAGCTGCTCATGCTAAAGGTGTTAAAGTTCTTCATGCTCAGGGAAATGTTGAATTGATGGTCTACCAAGTGAGGAGCCTGTACCAAACTAGGAATGAATGACTGTGACATTATTGAAATCTTGTGTGGGATTGCATTGAAAGTTTTGATGCTTTCAACATTTCTATAGTGCCCAAAAAATTTAATGGTTGCGTAGACACATTAGTTGTCTCTGCAACCCTCATGGTTCCTCATAAAGATTTCAAAGGGAACAAGTACACTATTGAGTTGGTTTTTTGACCAAGTGTACCTGATAATGCTAACCATTGGTAGGTGTTTAATGGTGATAATCAAATTGTCTCTTTTTTGGAAAAGATGGATAGTTTTGAGGAGCTCTATTTCGAAGGTAGTGCCTCTTCAGCATGGGAATCAGTTCCCAAAACAAGTTCATGAACTGACGAAGAGTTTCTTCAACTCAAAGGGAATAAAATCCTGAAGGGTTTGGTTTCTCTTGAGAAAGTATTTGATAATCATGATAGGTGTATCAAGTAGCAACCAATAGATTCATGTTTATCCAAGGAGTTCGATCAAGTAAATCTGAGTATTGAAGAAAATCCCAAAATGGTCAACATTTGGAAATGTTGCACTACCAATGAAAAGCTCAAATTCATCACTCTTCTTCACTGCTACATTGATGTTTTGGCATATTCCTATGATGACCTGAAATCCTTCAGGCCTGAAGAAATTTGGCATGAAATTCGTCTCAAGACTGGGTCATTGTCTCACAAACAGAAGCAAAGGCAATACAATCCCAAGATATCAGGTACTATCCTTTTAGAGATTTAGAAGATGTTGAATGCTAGGATAATTTTTCCAATTCACTATTCCACTTGGATCACCAACATAGATCCTATAAGGAAAAAGAATGGAGGAATTCATATATGTGTGGATTTTAAGAATCTTAATCAGTCTTCTCTAAAGGATAACTACCCTCTACTTATCATGGATCAAGTGTTGCAAATAGTAATAGGCTCAGAGATGTTATCAATGTTAGATGGTTTTTCTGGGTACAATCAAGTAGAAATTGATGAAGTAGATCAACATAAAACCACTTTCACTACTCCTTGGGGCACGTTTGCATATCGTAGAAGGCATTTTGGTTTGATCAATATTGGCATCACATTCTAGAGAGCAATGGACCTTGCCTTTAGAGATGAATTAGGGAAGTTCATTGTGGTATATCTTGACGACTTAATTGTCTTCTCTAAGCATCGCCCTGATCATATACATCATTTGCAACAAGTGCTAGAATGCTATTAGCAAAATGGTCTTCCTCTTAACCCTAAGAAGTCAATTTTTAGGGTTACAAAAGGTAAACTTCTTGGCCACATTGTATCCCAAGAAGGTATAAAAATCAACTCAAAAAGAGCCAGATCTATCCAAAATCTTACTCTACCTACTAGTCAGTCTGAAGTTCATTCTTTCTTCAGAAAGGTGAGTTTTCTACCAAGGTTCATCCCAAAATTTGCAAAAAAAACCTGATACATTGTTGACATGATGAAGGATAAACTTTTTGATGGACTATAGAAGGCACAACAACATTCAAAGATATCAAGAAGGCTATTGCTCATGCCCCAATCTTAGTTTTTCTGGATTATACCAAAGACTTTATGGTATACATTTATGCTTCTAAGCACACACTTTTAGCCATTTTGGTTCAATAGGACAAAGAAGGTGTGGATTTTTCCATATCATTTATGAGATACCCTCTCAAAGATCATGAATTAAAGTATTCAAATATGAAGAAGCATGCTTATGTAGTGGTTAAGGTGATAAAATATTTCCAATTCTATATTCTAAATTCACACATTGTTGTTCTAGTGCTTGATACCACAGTGAAGGCTATTTTAACTCAGCAAGAGTGCGGTACAAAAAGGGGTAATTGGATTTCCAAAATTCTAGAGTTTGATCTTGATATTAAGCCTACTAAGTTGGTGTGGGGAAGAGGTCTTTGTTAATTTATTGCTAAAAATGTATCAAAAGAAACAGGACATGAAGAGGTAGTGACTGATGACATGCCAACAATTCTTTTTGTTATTACTAATAATGAGTGGTATTCTAATATCACTCATTTTATTACTTATGGTGAGTGTCCTACTCATCTGTCTTACAAAGAAAAGAGAAATGTTAAGTTGAGAGTTGCTAACTATGTTTTATGGGCAATGGTTTGTACAAAAGAGGCCTTGATGGGGTATTTATTTGCTACATGGATAAAGCATAGCAAAGTAAACTTTTGGAGTCCTTCCATAACTTGGTTTGTGGAGGAAATTTTTTTGCACCCATGACTGCTCATAAAATTCTATGAGCTAGATACTATTAGCCTGCTCTTTTTCAAGATGCATACAATTAGGTACATAGATGTGATTTATGTCAATAGTTCATTGGGAAATCTAAATTGGCCACATTACCCCTCAAGCCTATGGTGATGGAAGAGCCTTTTCAACAATGGGTTATTGAATTCATTGGCACTATGAACCCATCCTCAAGTGCTGGACATAACTATATCCTCACCGTAACAGACTATTTTACTAAGTGGGTGGAAGCCATTCCAGTCAAGCATGCCACTTCAGAAGTGGTGTGTAATTTCTTGAAGGGAAATATTGTTTCCTATTTTGGAGTTCCAAACAAGATTATAGCAGACAATGCCTCATGTTTCTCTTCTTAGGAGATTATTAAATTTTGCTATAATCATGTAATTATTCTTTCCCACTCCTCAGACTATTATCTACAAGGAAATGGTCAGGGAGAATCAAGTAACAAAAATCTGGTTACTATTATCAAGAAATTGGTTGATGACAATTAGAGGACTTGGCATAAAGCATTGTTTAATGATTTATAGGCAGAAAATATTACACTTAAGAGGGCAATAGGTATGTCCTCATTCTAACTTTTGTATGGACTAAATGCAAAAATACCCATTACCTTGGAATTACCAGCATTAAAGTTGGTGAAGGTAGTAAAAGATTCAACTTTTGAAAGTTCTATTGACAAAAGAATCATGTGTCTGACTGAGTTAGAAGAGCAATGAACTATAGTAGTGGACCACATTGCTGAACATCAAAATCAGGTGAAGAAACTTTTTGACCAAAAAGCAAGGATTCACGAGTTTTAGATTGGAGATCAAGTATTATTATGGGGCAAAAGGAGAGAACCAAAGGGAATGCACAAAAAATTGGATTCCTTATGGAGAGGTCCATTCATCATCCATAAATTTAGTGGTGATAATAGTTTCTTATTGAGATATCAATATGGGATGCCATTCTCACTGCCTTGCAGTGGGCAACATCTGAAGCACTTTAATTCTTGAAGTATCAGATAAGTTCATTTGTACATTTGTATAGTCTTTGTTTGTTTTGTTTTGTGTTGTTCATTTCATTTTTTGGGCATCTTTCTCTTCTTGGTGGCATGACTCCTTGGCCCAATGGCATGGAAAAAGGCTCTCAGATTTTGGTTTCTACTCCCTTTGATTGTTTTAGAGTACAACCGATGGAAGTTCCCCAACTGGAGCCTGCTATTGTCCCCAAAATTGGCCACTCATTTTTGTAGTCAACATGTTAAATATTTTAGTCATGTAGGCCAAAAAATGGTATCCTTCCTTATAAAAAATGTTTTGAGTAGTCAAGTTATTCAATTACACAAGCCTTTTTGGTTAAAGAAATCGTAGGTTCAAAAGGTGGATTTTCACAAGAATAAATTACAAAACACTTGAAGGCATTTCCTAAAATTTATAAGGATGGTTCAATGCTGAGGTTCAATGATATATGGTTCAACGATGGGGTTCAATGATTTTAAATGAATGTCGCCAAACCATTGAACCATTGAACCGTTGAACCATTAAACTCTACTTCAAAGGTTTAAAATGATTCAAAGGTTCAAAAAGGTTCAAGCAGAAGGTTCCAGTGAAAGGTTCAAATAGTTGGTTCAATAATACATTGAATTGAATTCATAAGAAGACTGAGTGAATGTGACTCTTTGCAAAACATAAAATATTGAGCTGCCGAACCATTGAACCATTAAACTAGTGAACTCTAAAAATATGGTTCAAGGTTCAAAATGGTTCAAGCGACCAGTGATGTCCTCGTAAATGTCAAATTTAGGATAATGGAATAACCATTGATTTTCAAATAACTTAGACCTAAGGACAAACTCAGTGATCCACTGAGAAAGGAGCCAAAGAAGCTAGCAAAAGGTGAGAAGATAGCCCCAAGAGCTTGGATCACCAAGAAGAGACAAAATATAGCAAAGAAAGAGGGAATAAAACATAGAATCTAGAAGCATTGGCGAAAGAGTTATTCCAATGGGTGGAATAGTCTACCAAGTGGATATCAGAGAGCGCAAGAATTTAATGGTGTGACCTATTTTTCTTCATTTGAGTAAAGAGAAGTGGAAAATCGTGTAAGTATCATAAAGAGGAATGACCTTGACTTTCAGAGGATTAGGTAACCCATGCTTTGGAGAAGACATTTGATATGAGTTAAATGCCAAAAATCAGGGCTGGTAACCTACTCCAGCATGGCCCTTGCACAAAACTTCATCTTTCCAATGCATTCAATGTAGCATGGGCCATTTTGTGAAAACAAGCACCAAAGTCTTTCTTTGGATGCTATATATTGTAATCTCTCATTTTGACTGAAGGAGATATCTCAGTTATTAGAAGCAAAACTCTACCTAAATTGAAAGGCATTTTTAAGACTTTGAGCTCAGATTGTTAATCATATTTCATCAGGTGAATGAGAAAGAAAGTGACCTTTCAAACTTTGTGTTGAAATAACTTGTGTTATGTAGGAAATTGTTCTTATGTCTTTTTCTTAAATATAGTTTTATCCATTTGATCAAATAAGTAGAGTAAGTGAAAATAATCTGGAAGATGTCTTGAAGCTGATTGTGGAGACTTTGTGTTACCATAATTGTCTTTAGCTTGTGTGTTTTGTGTTTTAGCATAGAGGATATTGGGAAAGGCTTTAAACTACCTGTATCCTCTATCCTCTATCATCTTATTCTGTTGTAGTTTGTGATGGAGACTTTGGGATACACTTCATTCTACAGTGTCCTACGTACTTAATCAGTAAGAGAAGCAATGAAATACTTTATGCTTTTATGGGTTTTTTGTGGATCTAGTTATTACCTGGGGATTTTTCTTGTTGTTTTATGAACATCATTTTTGAAAAAAGAGAAATGGATTTAGTTATTACATAAGAGTTTGTCCTCTATTTTGTGAACATCATTTCTAAAAAAAGAGAAATGGATGGTGTGATTTTACCCCTCAGTTATTATTTAGTATAGGTTTAGTTTATAATAATTCATAGGGAGTCTCCCCTTGCTAAGAGGAGAGATTTATCTCATCATGCTATATTGATATAACAATTTTGTCTTTAGTTAATTTATGAAAAAATATTCACCCAACAAGTTACTCAAGGAAATACATGAAATAGGTGTTAGGAAACTCAAATAGACCTCAATGAAACTCATAAAACACTTCTCACTTCTAATCCTTGACATCCATTTAGTCTTCTCATTGTCTATTTAGACTGCCTCTGATGAATGAGCTAACAGAGGTCTTTTCATGCTCAACCAAGGTGATAAATGAGTATGATAGGTTGGAAAAAGTCTTACAGACCTCCCACAATGATATCCATCCATCAATCTGCATATGTGGAACACATCAAATCCTATAAAAAACACCATATTAGGTCTATTCATACAAAATATAATACATGATCTATATGGGGAGGAGCCTAAGAGAGTACTAGATAAGTAAAAATTAGTTTCATTACCATTTTTACCCTCTTGTATGCATATCTAATGATCTTTTCTCCATCAGGTTCTTGATAGGGTTTTAGGTGTCTTGCACTGCTAAAAATGGTTCATAAGAACTAGATGCTAAAATTCAAAACCAATTACACTAAGGGAAATATAAGAACCCCCTCCAACTATTCCAAAATCCTTGGGGTACCATGCATAGTGTACATATAGAAGTGATCCATAAAAAGTGGCCTTTGAGCTCATTCTATGCATTCTAAGTAGGCATGATATGGTTTTAGGTCAAATTGACCAACTTTGAATGATTCCATGAAAATAAATGATCATTTTGGCCTTTTATTCTCCCTTAAATTCCATTACATGGTTTAGATATTTCATGTGATCATCTAAAACAAGGTAGAGGCCATAAGGGTTTAGGCCTAGTCTAGGCTTAATAGGCCCAATCTATGTATGACTATGTGTTTGACCCTCTATAGGTTTCCAAAATGTGTATAGGCATATTAATTATTTTTTAATATTTATATCAAACCTATAAAACATCTCACCATGTTTCCAATACTATCTCATTCATTCATTTACCTTTCATATACTGAGTCTGCAAGTTAGCTTACCTGTGGAGTGTCTTTTGTCTGAGAATGTGTCTCCATTGTTTGTACATCCAAAAAAAGATAATGTGAGATTATATTAGGTAATTAATAACATATTAAATAATTTTCAATTTTTTTCATCTTCCTAAAGCCTTCTACAACTCAAATTCTCAAGACTGGTTACTAGTTTCTGTGACTGTGTGCAAGGTTCAGGTAGACTGAGTGTAACATTTAAAAACTAGTTAAGTCTTTATTATTTTCATATAGGGATAAAATTATAGTGTGTTATCATCATTTTTAAAGTTAAATCAATGTTTTTGTCCCATTCTTTAGATTTTCTAATCTCCAAACCTGCATTTTTCATGACACTAGGTTAGTTTGTAAACTATGTTAAACAATAGGTATACATCTTAGGGGATATAGGGTTCATGTAGGTGTCTATGCATGCTTGAGAATTATACTTATCCCATTATTATAAGTTCATAAATATAATTTCACATATGGATGCAAACATCTCTACCTATTATATAATCTTGCACCTTCACTTAGCTTAGACTGGTCTACATATTTCACTTTAAACTGTAGCTACACTTCAAGGAAGTTCTGAACCTATAGTTGGGGCACTTTCTTGTTTTAATATTTTAATTCACTCCCCTAGTTCCTTTGATGTCAATTATCACACCTATATGATCTCAATTCTTATATTGAGACCATGTTCTTATCGCTATACTATCGTGCACTAGTTGCATTTCACGTTCTAGACTCAAAGTACTATATGTTTCACTGAGTGTTTTTAGTGGAAAACTGACTAGATTAAAACCACTCAACCATCACATTCTCTTAATATATAAGCCTTATCTTTGGGTCAAGATGTAACATCTAGGTCTAGGCTACATGTGAGACACTATTAGATTTGTCTAGAGTATAAAACAATTCATTATGAGATGGCACCTTGTAGAGTAGAGACCTATTTTAGAGAGGTTAAGGTAAAATCTCCCTTTGAGAAACTTTTCTATCTCTACACTCCTGTAGACATTGATTTAACTAGTATAGGATCAATGCAATCAACCTAACTGACTTGAGAAACTCATTCAAGTCATGGAATTGAATGCAACTTGTTTTTTTGGTTTTGGATGGTCTTCCCTATGTTCTATACATGCCTACAAGTGAATGCAGGTGATTATGTATGTTGAAGATCTACTCAGTCTTTGATCATGGTCTTGAAAAACCCACGTCAATCAAATTTCAAGTATTTCAATGCAAACTTACCATGGAGAAACTAACTTTTATGGTTTGGGAGGTGAAATATAGACATATTACCTTTATTTGAAGCTACTCATAGAAGACAAACACTAAAATGTGAAAAAAATATTTTATAGACCAATGGTGATGATGCATTTCTTATCACAATGAGAGTGATCTTGTTTACCTTTCATTATCACAAGTGTAAACTAGACTGAAAACCACCTAAGAAAGATGATCATGCTCTAAAAGACTACCTCCACTCCTTAGTTCACATAGACTACTGCAATAGATGAGGAAACCTAAAGGTGTTGGGGATATGAAATAAATTTGGAGTCATTTTCATTCTTAGGGATGGTTCATGAAGCATAATCCACCAATATGAAATCTATGACCATGGATTTGGAGTACATAGAGATTAATTTCATCCACCAAAAGCATTTAACTCAACTCTGCTCTTCCTTTTTGTACCAGCTGTAAACCATTTGCCTTATTTGACCCACCAAAGGGAGTGAGTAGAGAGATATAATGGTTTTCACCAATTTTGTGACTTTAAAATCAATATAAACATGGATATTAATTTTGGTTAGTTCAATAGATAGTGCTGAAGCTTTTTCATGTGCTAAACTACTGTACATTCTGTACAACAACTAGAATTGCCATTTTTTCAATTTATTTTTTTCTTCCAACATTTGAACCTACAAAATTCAATTTAAAAATTGACAAATGACACCTTAATAACATGTGGGATGTTCACTTACACTTTGACACACTTTTCCTCTTTAGGAAATCATACAACTTCATTAAAGTGGCCAAAAAGGACATAAGATGACATAAGATGAACTTAGGCAAATGTGACTAAGATTAAGACATATTTTATGACCTTAGTTATGACTCTGGTGGACATTTATGACCTAATAGACCTTATGGAAGTTTTAAAATTACATGGGGGTTGACTTATTTGACCAGGGGGTCAAATTAGTCAATAATTTAGTAATTTTCTAGGGGTAGCAACCCTGCTATGCTAAGGACCAATTCACTTCTCCTATCCTTGGGTAATGGAGTCACATATACACCACATTTGACACTGAAAAGCCTTTGATCAGACACAAAAACACAAAAAATAGAAGATATGGAAACAAACAACAAAACAAGAAACAAAACTCACACTTATGTTCTTATGAACACTTAGGGAAAACACAAACCCACACTTAAGTAAACTAAGCTATGTACAGACTAACCTAAAGTAAGTATCTCATCCTAGATTAAAGGGGAAATTATCACCATATCTTGATCCATGTGATGAATAAATGCATGAGGCAGGTTATCCTTTGAGCATTGTCATTGATGTCTTCAACTTCTTGATGCTTGCCAATCTCCTTGGTATGATCTTCAATGCAATTAGGGTAGCTACAAATAGATAACCTATGAAGGTGAATTATTTGAGCACTTAAAAAATATAAATTCCATCATGAGACTCCTTAGCTTAAATTTATTCAATAATGTCTCGAACAAGCATGCTTTTTTGACTTTCATGGTATTTTGAATGGGATCAGATTGCTCACCAATTGCAAGATCCTCAAGCTCATCAAGGAGTTTTTCATAGTCCATCCAATCTTGGTCATTGTCCTCCATGAGGACATATTTCTCTATTTTCTTGTGCTCTTGACCATCAAATTTATAAATATCTTCAAGTTCTTCAAAACTATCAATCTACTATAGCCAACCATCTTTACCTTCTTTCTCCTCAAGAAACACAACCTCTTCAAGCTCATCTTCTTGACCATGTTCATGAATGCCATAGTCATCATACAATGCATCATGTTTTTCCTCAAGCTATTTTTATTCAATAAAAACCTTAGATTCTTCTTCAACAATCTCCTCTTGCTCTCTTTCAAGAACTAGATTTTCAAGGCTTTCATACTCATTGAACATATCTTGATAGGTCTACCACATACCTTGATTAAGCTCTTGGTGAACAACCATAACTTCATCAATATATTTATTGAACCAATAAGTATGACTTGTTCTTGTCCTCACCAAGTGGACTCCTTATGATGAGCTTTTCTTCACAGTCACTTGAAACATTTTCTTGATCAACTACACATTGAGGTTGATCTTCTTTCCTTACCTCCCATAATATGAGTTCTCCTTCAAGAGGGGATGAGGTGGGAGGGTGGTGAATTGGTTCATAGTTTGGAAAGGGAGTAGGATGAGTGATGGAGGGATCATGAATGGGCATGGGGGATGGAATGAGACACCTAAAATAAATCTTGGAGAGAAAGAAGGTTCTATTGGGATATAGATGTTTTATTTCCTTCAACAAGCACCTCATGATTTTCATTGTCTTCTTGAACTTCTTCCATAGTTGAAACCTTATCTTTCACATTCTCAACTAATGCTTACTTTTCATGTTGAAACTCTTCTTGGATGGAATTCTAATATGGACAATCTATAGGTTTTTTAAGAGAGGGAAATGTGGTTTGACCATACATAAAGTTTTCATTCTCATCATCACATTCTTGGTTCTATGTTGAAAGTTTGAGGCTACTAAGCTAGTTTGAAGATTGGATAGGATCTTCATGAGGAAAAAGAATATGAGAGGAATGATATGGAATATAATAATAATCTTGAGGATGGGAGAGAGATACATTAACTTCAATCATATTTTCACCTTCTCCATAGCCTTCTTGAGGCTCTTTCACAGTTGCAAGTTGCCTCTCAACTTCTTGGTTTTCCCACCTTGAAATCCTATCAATCCACCATTGGATGTAACATCTCATTTCATACAAGTCTTCATTTATAACATAGTTAGATTCTTCCTCAACCAATATATACTTACTCATAAGGAAATAAACAACATTTTTCATCCTTTCTATGAAATAAGTAGGGATCAAGATAAGCTCTTTATCCCATATCTTCATCAACCTTTATTACTTTATCAAATTTGGCATGAGTGACAATAAGGACTTATCTTGAGATGGAGTTGAAGTAGGAAAAAAATAGGAACTTTGAAATTGACCTTGAGGAGGTTGTATAGGAGTTTGATAGGATGGATAGGGCTATTGGGGAATAATGTCTTCAAAAATCTGCATCTTGAGAGCTCGGATTTCTTCTCTAAGAACTTGCATCTTAAGATATTGGATATATTCTTCAAGGGCCTTAAGTTAATCTCCTTGATATAAATATTTATAGATTTATTCATAAGACTCTTCAACAACTTCATGACCATATGGAGGAGGAATGGGTTGACCATACGGTGGATAACAACATTGATAGGTCTATGTATAGTAAGAGTTCTCAACATGTCTATCCATATCAAATGCATTAGTCAAATGAACCACAATAACTATAAAAATATTTTACAATAGATACCTAGGATGCTCAAAACTAGATGATTGCATTCAGAGTCACCATTGGTGTTTATTTGAATGCTTCAAAAAACTAATACTAGGAAGAACACACCAAAAGTTCTTATACTCTTTTAGTCCTTGATCCCACCAGGCATGCCAAAATTGTTGTAGATAAATATTTCACCCTAAGAGAGGGTGTTCAATCCTCTCCCATATTTGGATAACATGGGATTAGCTCTAGACATGTGGTTTGCCTATAGCAGAGGTAAACCTCTAGGTTAAAGGGTTAACTCCCTTGATTTATCTCTTAAGCTCACACACTACACTAGACTAATCACTTGGGGGTGAAAAAAGAAGAAGGTAATATAAATAAACCTATGAATTAGGTGATACACCAAGGATAAGTCCAAAAAACACACTTGTATCTGCACTAAGAAGGAAAACTACCAAAATTGACCTCAACTCTATGACCTTCTAGCATAAGTATTTCGCATAGAGGCATATTGCTACGCATATCTAGAGGTGGGTGAAAATAAGGTTTGATACTAGACACTAATTGTCCCTCTCACACTTCAAGTACACATTAATACATAATACATTTTATGAGACCTGTTAGAAGAGATGCCACTTACACAATGCTAATGAATATTTTAATATAGCTAAAGCTAGTTTGTATGCAAATTTGTCTTTTCCAATAGCTGCACCTATTTCTTTCTCTTGCTCTAATTTTTTTTCTAGGGTTATTTCTTTTCTAACCTACTTTTTTTATGCATTTTAATCCAATATTTTTAAAGAATTGTGTCTGTATTTATCTCCCTACTGTCTCTATCAAATCCCACAAATTTCATCTGCTTTTTCTTTTTGGGGTGAGAATATCTGATAGAATGTATGAAACTCACATTCAGATGATGGAAAGTTGATGAGCTAGTAACATAAAAGTGAGATTAATCTTAAATAAGATGGGGAAAGAGGATATGATGAAAATAGGCCAGAGCATAGTAGTGTATATACAAGAGTAGAATGGAAGTAAGGAGAAATAATCATCATCACTTATCATCCAAATAAATTACTTTAATATTGGTAGAAGAATGCAAATTGTAAAGCTGTGCATGATATTTGTTCAATATTTGAGAGTTATACACTCATTTTATTGTTGTATAGTATATTTTGTCTTATCTTCATGACTTATAACAGGGTAGAATATGAACAGTCATAGACTAAAAACATCTATATATACTTTTGTTTATAAGAAGAGGGTTCTGCTTTTGATAAGAGATCAATATAAATTATCTGGTTCTGGTTACCTATGTGATTTCTTATTATGTTCCTTGTATGTGTTCTCATGTGTAATGTTTTGGTTACCTTTTGTCTAAACTATTATGAATGCATTATTTTAGTTTATATAATACAGGTTGCTCTTAATTCATTAATAACATAGAATAATTAAAGATGCTTATGTTTCTATCATCCAAATTCAGTTCTTTTTATGATAAACTACTCTACACACATGAAGTATCTCACAACTATCCTCATCTTTAGTATGTTTTAATGCTTTAGGAACCTCTGCTAATAATGGTTCAATGAGTGTGGAACTCCTTTTAGAAGAAATTATGCTAATGTGGTTACCATGGTAAAGAGACATTGAGATATGGTTAGACTAAAGGATATTTAATTTCATAGAATAAGAATAAAAAAGGATTGGTCTTAACATACAAGATATCATTCAAGAGCATATTTATGGAGAAATTTATGAAATTTTGTGGTGTAAGTTTCCTGAATTACTAGATAACTAGTTAACATGGTTGTAATATTATTACTTTAACCCAAGGATGAAATAAACTATAATTTGTACTAAAAAAAAGATAGATCGGTTACAGAGATTAGAAATTGACTAGATAAGACCAATAGATCATTGGGTTGATACTATAGTAGATGGATATATAACTAAGTTTGCAGTAAAAAGATACATAGATTTTAAAGCTACGAAGGGATTGTTCATTAGAGGAATTCAAGGGAAATTTTTGCAATGACTACTATCCTAGTGAAGACATTGGTTATGGACAAGGCCATGATGCCTACTCCAGCCAATATGGAATAGTTGCTTTGGGTGTATGGGGGTATGTACAACATGACCATGAATGATGATTAGGTTAGTAGATAAGGTTTAAACATGAATCTAAATGGAGACATGAGAGAAGAAGAGTCAAAAGAAGAGTCTAGATTCAGAATGTGAGCTATGAAAACATAATAGATGGATTAAACAAAAAAATACCTAGAAAGTTATGAGTAGAGTTAAGAGTAGTAGAAAATTAGAAGAAGAACGAGTAGGAAGATGTGATGAATGAGAATAAAGATATGAATAATGAAGGATGAAGGAAGATGAGATGAAATCCAAAATAAATAAAGAAGTGATGAAGAACAAGAGGAAGAAGAGATGTTCAAAGATGAAGATGAGAATAATGTAAAGGTAGATTAGTTAGATGATCGATGTAGTGAATAACTATAAGAATTGTTATTATCATAAGGACATGAATTATTAAGGAAAATAATAAAAATAAAGTTATAAAATAATCATAGGTTCAAGATTAGAAGGATAAGAAGTTGTAGGAAAGAATCATTTATTAGAAGAGTACACGTCCTCACAGCCTAATTTGTTATATTTCTGTAAAAATTTTCAACCAAAAGGATTGGTAGACAATAGTTGGGAAGGTCAATTTTTAGAATAAGTGAATTGATGGGGTACATGAATTGAAATAACCTCAATTTTTAAGGCTTTGAAGGACATAGGGTTTAGTGAAACTAAGCAGAGAAAATCAAGAAATACAAAAAAGTAGAGCATGCAGACAAACTCACCTAGTGCATAGGTAATTATTATTAATGTGAAGGTAGGATCACATAGAATACAAAATCCTACTATAACAACTATGAAGTAGATCCCCTTGAAATTAGTTTATAATATGGGTGATTTAGGAGAATTTATCAACCTGGTGACATATGATGGGTTTGTAGATCCTGAGCAATACTTTCTAACATGTGAGATGAGATGGCAAGCTAAGGGTATTATCAATGAGGCTATAAATAAGTATGAATTAATAAGGGCACTTAATGGAGTATCCCTTTAATTTATATATAAGATAGATATCAATATAGAAAATATTCAACGGGTTAAGGATTAGCTCATCATAGAATTTAAAATCAATAAATGTATAAGTTGGACTATTCAAGACCTAAAGGAGATTAGGCAAAAGTCAAGAGAATCAGTCTATGATTATGATCACAAATTATTATATGTTTTGAATAAGGAGTTTTACTTAGATTATAAAGATAAATTTTCATGGTTTGTGTAAGAACTTTACTCTAGGATTAGGTTTACTATAGTGCAAACTCAATATGCTACTAAGGTAGATGCTAGAGATATTGCTCTCTAGGTGGAGCAAATTAAAGATTATGAGGAAGCTTCCATAAAGGGTTCTAGCATTTAAAACACATTGCAAGATTTTATGAATAGGATGGAACAATATCATGAAGTAGATAAACTTAAGCTAAATCTATGTTACATAGAGTGTGGGAAAGAAGGGCATGACAAGAATAATTATCCTAATATCAAGATAGAGTTTTGTGAAATCTATAGAGTAAAAAGGTAGGCAATAATACAGTGTCATCTCCTACAATTATATGCAAAAATCTCATAGAGTTTGTATTATAATTATTGTAAATTTCAAAATCATGATGAAAAGAATTGTAGGGATGTGCATGAGATCAAAAAAGATATTATAAATAATGTATTTGACATTGATACACAAAAAGTGTCCTTGATGAAGTAGATGATTCTAGGCCCATAGGTTGATAAGACTTGTGTAAACCAAGTAGGTTCATAATGGATTCCTAGTTTACCTCAGTACCAATCTCAAGATCTGGCCAGATAGATCTCTAATTGATCATGTTGGACATAACCATCACTACAGTACTAGTACTTAGAGCCTTGGAATTTGATAATGACATAATAATAGTAACCTAGCTTGACTCCATAAGTTACGTAAACAAAATTTGGGATTGGAGATAATACCAAATAGTATCAACAATGGAATATAGTGTAGTAATAGGGAGGTTATTATTCAAACAAAGAAGGATCTAGGGGCAGATACAGAGGGGGTTACCAAGGTGGTAGAGAAAATAATTACCAACACTGTCATTTGAAATGTTACTTATGTGGAGAATATAATAATGTACAATGCAATTTCCCTTTGAATCCTCAAAGATAATCCTATTGTACATATTGCAGGGTATATGAGTAACACAAGAACAAGGATTATCCTATTTTGGAAAAGCAAATAATGGAAAAGGTTGTCAATAATGTTAAAATGGAAAATGTGTAACCTAAAGAAGATGCATTTCTAAACACCATTACAAGACACTAACATAGAAAGAGAGGATTGCCTCCTCTTGAAATGCTTTAGAACTAGGGAATCTGAAAATCAAAATAGGACAAATACCTGAAACTAATTGTAGAAAATGAGATCATGTATGAAGTTGAAAAGTTGTTGAAAAATACTCAACACCAAGACATTACGGAAGGAGATGTTGTAATAATAAATCCCCAAATGTATCATCAAATTATGTACATTATGCATTAAGATGGAGTTGTTACTACATTGAAAAATTTACTAGAGTTGCTAAGTACACTTCATAATGAAGACATTTCTCAGAACATCACAAACTTGCTATATAATTTACTGAAGTGTACATAGTGAGGGCAATAAAAGATATAAAAACTTGTTTGGTATGTAGAAACAAAAAAGCTATGGGATGTAGATACATGAATAAAAATTGAAGTTTTAGGATATGAAATTCTAAATATTTTCTTTGATTTTGGTGGCACAGTTAATATGATCCCCAAGTCTACATGGGAGGTGATTAGATAACTAGTTTATAGTTACATCCTAGTGACTTCGAGCTTAGAAGAATATGAAAGAGTTAAACCCATTGGATAATTAGAAGATGTTCAGATCAAAGTCACAAAACTAAGCCTATGAGGTGAATTTGAAGTATTCGATATGAAGATAACAAAAACTCATTACCTTGGACTGATTGGAAAGAAATGGGCATATGATAGTCAAATGACTATCAATACTATGACAAATCAATTAGAGGTGCATTAATGAGATAAAATTATAGTCATTCCTTAACATAAGGTGCACAAACCCTACATCATTCCAGATGAACCAAAATCTCCCTAAATTGCATAATAAACTAATTGGATGAAGGTAAACTCTAAGGAGAATGCAAAATTTCTACACGTAGCCAAGTGCAATTTCTTGTATGATCATACTAAACTTCAAGTGCAGTCTTTACTCAATAGTTGAAGATGTTTGAACAATGGAAGCCCAAAATAGTAGTTAATCAACCATTGACACCTTATTTTATCATAAAAGAGTGTACATCCATGGATGTTAAATCACCTACTCACTTAGAAGTTAATTTTATCTATCAAGCAAATAATCATATGCAAGATTATATAGAGATGACCAGAGGAGGTACCTTTCCTTAGGAAATAGATTTGTGTATAATAAGAGACTTAGAAACACATATAATTAATTGGGATCATGGTGATCATGAAATATAACCTATACGAATAATATTCACAATGGAAAGACAACTTCCTTCATACAATGCAACCAAGGATATCAATCAATTCATTTTGTGCCTACAAGTTCATGTGCCTAGGATCAGTAAATGGGTAAGTGTCTTTAATTATGATTTAAGGGGATTTGTAGTGAATGGTGGATAATTCATAGAAATGATTAACTCAATTGGTATAATACATGCAAATTAATGATTAGCATATTTCAACTCTCATAGGTAATCAGAAGTAATTGACCTTACTTTCTGGAAGGTGAGTATCTTGAAATCCATATACACAAATGTGTTGAGGTTTGGACTGAAGAACATGTGGAACCTAAGTTATTTCATTACACACTTGCCTCTTTACCATCAACTTGGTATATGCATCAATAATGCAGGTGGGAGATAAAGCATTGGGCATAGGTGCATAGTGACTTCATAAAGACTTTTGTGATTGAAGATGAGAATCCTCTAGTTCATAATGCACTACTTAAAATTAAACATTTCCTATGCCATGGGTGTGTAGAGGATTTAAGCACTATGACAGAGTCTAATATGTAAATTAATGTAGCCTATGATCTAAATACAACATTACAAAGATATAAAGATGCCAAGATGGAAGAACAATCTCTTATGTAGTTGTGTCATTGAATATAGGATGAAAAGGAGAAAATTGAATATTTAGATACTAATGGTGATATTGATCTAGCTAATTTGTTTGAACCTAAATGACTAATAAAACCATTAAAGAATTTAGTCATAGAACTCACTGAAGAAGAAAATTTTCACAACATACAGATGCTAAGGAAAACATGAGATTTATCAACAACCTTTTAAAAAGAATTTGGAAAACATCATAGGAAAGGATATTCTTATACTAGCACATATCAATGACTATTGGACTAAATCTGAAGTTTTAGAAGATATGCAACTCCTTTAGGATTATCAAGATGTGTTTCCCATAAAAAATTTTAGAAGTCAAAGGAGAAGATCCTTCCTTAGGGAAAATGCATATCAAACTCAAGGAGTGTGCATGACCCATCAAGAAAAGGCCATATAAGTTGAATCCAAACATGAAGTTGAAAGTGAAGGCTAAATTGGACAGAATGCAAGAAGTAGGTATAATATATCCTATAGAGAAGGCATATTGGGTTAATCCCATGGTAGTGCATCTTAGGAAATTAGGGGAGATCAAAGTATGTGGTGACTATTGAATTTTTAATGATGCATGTGTGAATGATCCATTTTTGACTCCCTTCACAAGAAATTTTAGAATCTATTGTAGGTCATAAAGTTTACTCATTCAAATATGGGTTCATTGGCTATCATCAAATTCCCATCATAGAAAAAGATAGCTAAAATGAGTTTTGCCATAGAATGGGAATCCTTTGAATATAAGGTAATGCCTTTTAGCCTCAAGAATGAGCTTATAGTTTTTTCTAGAGTAGTGGTGAATATGTTTAAGGATTTCATTCATGACTTCCTTGAAGTATATCTAGATGATTAGGCAATCTTTTCTTTGTTTAAAGAACACTTGTCCAAGATGCACCTCATGCTAAAACACTTGTCCAAGATGCACCTCATGCTAGAAAACTATAGAGCTCTATGAATTGCCCTAAATTTGAAAAAATGTTTATTTTTTTACACCTTTTGGTGTTTTACTAGGTCATGTAGTGTGTAGTGAAGGGATTTTGGTGGACTAGTTCAAAATTGTAGTCATTCTTAGTATGCCTCAACTAGTTATCTCCATGGAAGTGCAATAATTTATGGGCCACAAAGGTTACTATTGGAAGTTTATCAAGGGATATACAATCATTTTATCCCTATTAGAGTATTTTTTCATAAAGGTACATTTTTTTTTATTGTTGAGTGTTAAGCAGGTTTTATAGAACTGAAGTAGTGACTAGTCATTACACCTATTCTTATATTTATAGATTGGACTAAGACCTTTCATGTGCACATTGATGCTTCTAGTATTTTAGTCAGTGTTGTGCTTACAGAACAAGAGATGGTGGATTGGACTACCCAATATATTTTACAAGTAAAAAATTATCTGATTCAAAAAAGAATTACATGATAACTAAAAGGGAAGCATTGGATATAGTGTTCACACTACAAAAATTATAACATTATCTTCTTATGAAATTATTTGAAGTTTTTACAGATCATCAAACTTTGCATTATCTAGTCAATAAGCTTAATCTTAGAGAATGCATTTTTATATGGTTGATGCTCTTTAAAGAATTTCAATTTCACATCAACATCAAACCAGGTAGAGAAAATGTTGGACTAGATCATCTAAGTTACATCACGAATGGGGAAGTGTTATAAGAACTATAAGAAGAGTCTCTTAATGCCCATATATTTTGATTTTCTATGATACTTAAGAATTTTAAGGCAATTGATAATTTCTTAGAATAAGGGGTATTCCCTACACACTACCAAGAAAGTGATAATAAGTAGTTTGCTACCAAAGTTTTTCCATATACTATTATAAATGGGCTCTTGTATCATTTGGGGAAGGATGAAGTACCACATAAGGTAGTTATGGAACATGAATGCCCATAATTCTTATATGAAGTACACTAAGGAATAGTAAGATGCCATTTTACTACAGAAGTTACTACATAAAAACTATTATAGAGTAGATTATGATGGTCAAACATTTTTTAGGATGCACATAAAGTAGCATAGCATTATGATGTATGTCAAAAAATGGATAAACCACACCAGAAGGATGAAATGCCTTTGCATCCTTTGTTAGTTGAATAAACTTTTGAATAGTGGGGCATCAATTTTGTAGGACTGATAAATCCTCTGAGTAAACATGACAAATCATTGTAATTATCACTACGAAAGATTACTTTACCAAATGTGTTGAAGTTGCTATGACTCCTAGCTATGGGGTAAAGGATGCATCAAAGTTACTTTATGAGAATATCATGACAAGGTTTGGATGCCCCATCAAGATCTTTAATGATCAAGGGACACACATCTTAAATAATACTATCAAAGCTCTTACTAAATAATTCATGATTTCCCATCATAAAATTACTACACACCATCCAAAAGCTAACAACCAAGCTGAGGCTTCTGATAAAGTGTTGGATAAGATGTTCATAAAGATTTGTGATGTCAAGAGGGATGATTGGGAAAATCCCATTCTTACAATTCTTTGGGCTATAAAATTCACTATAAGAGGGCTACAAGTTTTACTCTATTTTAGTTGGTCTATGGGCTTGAAGTAGTAATGCCAATGGAATACTTAGTACCTGATATATGCATTAAAATGATTATGAGACTAAGGGATCATGAATATCTCAAAAATAGGCTTTTAAAAATAAAAAGGATAGATGAATATCGATGCAAAGCATCTTAGATAGAGGAAGTTCATAAGTAGATCTAAAAATCATGACATGATAGGAACCTGTGCCACAAGGAATTCCACAAAGATCAACCAATTTTATTATCTGATAGTCAATTTGGAGCATTCCCTAATAAATTATAGATTAGGTGGAAAGGGCCCTATGTGATACATGAAATATAATAGTAAGGAACCATTATTTTGAGAGATCTATAGGGAATCATTTTTCTAGGGTGGGTGAATGGATGTGGACTTAAGCCCTACCACTAATAGTCTTAATTGATCTCTCTATACCAAATGAGTGGGTACTGATTAGAACTAAGTAGATTAAGATTTCCCATTTTTATACGTTTTCTTGTGTGTTTCTTTTTGTTTATGTGCATTTGTGTGTTTGTAGACGATCTCTTCAAAAAAATTTGTAACCAGAATAACAAGTATAGTGTACAACACCTATATGCAAAATAATTTAGGTGCACCATTATTGATGTTAGCTAAATAAAATAAAGTAATTAAGTCCAGGAAATGTATGATCAAGTTGCCAATATCTTAGTCATATAACAGTCATCCCAGGTAGTTAATACTAGAGCTAAAGTTTGATTAATCTAATAATCACCAAATGAGTGATCGATCAACATCATCCCTTCATAATCTAATATAGACAATTAATAATATAAAAAAAATTCTCAATGAATACACCAATGAATAACTACCTTAATTTTTAGATTAGATAAGATTACCACCTCAATATTCACATTGATATCAAAGGGATAACTTAGCATGGCATTTATGCAAAAACTAACAGGCTTGAAATCTATAAAGGCATAAGGTTGTGAACCAAGTCTGCATTTCATTCTTACAAACATTTTATGATCTAAATTTTTAGAGCTGAGCCAATTTATACTACATAACAAGTAGAAAGTTTCTCATTTCTAGTATTCCACTACCATGGATCATTTGTAGATCATTGAGGACTTGATAGATGCTCATAATAAAGAAATGGGCATTGATCTAGTGCTTTGATAGACCAAATATAATAATCTTGATCCGTTTGATTACCTTTGAGTGGTAGAGAAAAAAACTCTTCTAACTAGATCATATAGATGCTGTAGAACCACCTGCTCTTACATCCCCATAGAGATTCTAGAATATAGATGTTGAGCGATTACTTAGGATGCCTACCTTCAATGACTTGGAGGAGATTGTGAAAATCCTTCTTGATCATTATAATGAAGGTACCATTTATATTGGCCTCGACACCACTATAGTCATCAACACCTAAACAATAGCTTAATTTTTAGGCATGTTTGTGTGGGGTGATTTTCTTGCTCCTTATAAGACTAGAATGCCTCCTATTCTTAAGGAAGTCAGAGACTTATATGTGCAGGGTTACAAATAAATCCTAATTAAATAAATCTAAGATGAACTAGTACACATATTGGTCAAGTGCATCACATAAAGATTCTGGAAGACCACCAAGTCTATGAAGCAAATCCTCAAAGGAGTGGTTGACATTGCATATCACATGATCCACCATAACGAGCAATTCAATTAGCTAGAATATTTTGTATAAGAGTTGATTATAAATATCAAAAAGTGTGAAATTAATTATAAGAAGACCTTATAATACCAATTTATCATCTTTCTACTCTATTTCACCCAATGGAAGTCCCCTAAAAGAGAGATGCATCCTGACACCAATAACTAGCTAGCATAGTAATTTCATAATCTGTTATGGACACCTGAGTGCAACACCCTTGCTATTGAGGGAAAGCTCAATAAATGGTGGGAAGAGTGTTTGGAGCTCATTTCTACACATCTAAGGGTGATATCAAACATCATGTAGTACCTTAAACAATATATTGTTGTCACTTTTATCCCCAAAGGTGTTTTCATTCACATTCATAAAATATCTAGGTCACCATTTGGACTCCTACCATATTTTTTTATCATGGCCATGGCACAAGACAAAGTCACCAAGAAAAAAACATATGTAGCTACGTGTACCACACCTTTCCAAGCCATACCACCTAGTGTAATAGTTCCTTCAGCATAACAACAACCTAAAGCCACAACTTCATAGTAATAAAAAGGAAAGTGTAAGCTATTTTTAGAATAACCACCATCACCTCCACTAAAGTGCAATATGAGGAGCATGAAAACCTAGATGGATGACCCTAAAGTACCTAAAATCACAAGTTCTTATGACCTACCTCAGATGGGAATAAATGAATAGGAGGTCTACTAGGTAATGATCATAGATATGGTCAACAACTTCTATGAGGAGGAGGATAACAAGTTTTTCTTTTGAAAGGTAGTATGAATAGTTCAAGTGTGTAATAATCTCCCTCTAAGTCTTTGGGTTAAAATACTACCATGCCATGTATCCATTATTGTCAACACTTTATGTGAAGAGGAGAAATAAATGTAAAGAACAACCACTCTCTTTGAGTAGCAACCTTCTACCACATATGTAGCCATCAATGTATTTACACTACTGCTTGAAAGTTTATAGGAGCCTCTGGAACATAGAACCAAAAATTTATGAGAGGTTAGGGTTTATCTTACCCTAAAAGTATGTACATTTAGTAGGATAACCATTATGTAAGAAGTACAACCTTCTCCTTCTTCAACTTCACCACTACCTAAACATAGGTTGGCTACTTTGGGGCACAAAAAATAATCTATCTCTAGCTTTATGGTCTAGCCAAGTGATTCGCTACTCTTAGAAAAAGCCTTGAAGGCTAAAGAGCTAATACCATATCAATCCATAGTTGAAGAAAAATAGGCTTCATGGGAGGAAGTAGCTCATGCAACATAATGATGATTCTGACAAGAAGAAAAGAAGTGTCTAAGGATTAAGCCCAATAATAAAAATCTAAACAAGTACATCATCAAATTGAAGAAGTTGAGGCCACGTAAAAGGCCTAGGACATAAAGGAGTCAAATCATAATAGTCTATCCCATTTTTTAGAATAAATAGGCCACATACACTTTCATCTTCTCCTCAAAATATCTTGAGTTTAAATCATTTAAATTAATGAACAAATACATTTTAGACTATATATACAAATATATAACACATATACATTTTTAAATTTTTACTAAAAATCATTAAGTATTTTTTAGGATTTATTTTTAATTTTTTTCTACCTTGCTAGTGGGACACAATATTATACTTTAACCTAGAGGATGAATGACAATAGGCTATTGAGGAAGCCAAGAAGGCACATGAAGATTTTGATGCAATAAATTAGGCACAAAAGACATGCTAGAATAAGTTGGATGAATAACATGGGAGTAAAGAGGTTGCACTCACTACCAAAGCCAAGGCAACATAGGACAAGCAATGCCAAGATGTAGAGGCATAGGCAAACATATCTTTCGAGGATACCACTCTCGCACAAAAACAAGCTTATGAAGCTACAAAGAAGAAGAAGATGATGCCATACAAAAATAATAATCTCAATCATAGGAACAATAATCAAGTGTAACCAAGGTGCAGGCTGATCTAATGACACATATATAGGCTAAGGCTAAACAAGACAAGGTTGATACACTAAAAGAGAAAAAAAATTAGAAGAGCATGTGTAGAAGATATATGAGGAGGAACATGAGAAAAATAAATTTATGAAGGAAGAGCTCAATAGAAAAGAAAAAAAAGAAGCCAAGATAAAATAGGGTGAAGATGCTATACAACACTTAAAGACTATAGAAGATACTATGACACAACAACAAGTCCCTAAAAAATAACTAGGTGAATTAGAGTAGTCAGGGTAAGAAGAAGATACATCTATAGCTATAATATGTGAGCAACAATTGGATTTGCCTTTGAGAGGAGTTTAGCTATCAAATGTTCCAACTATGGGTTCTTGATGCACCACCTTCTCACTTCTACTTGTGACCATGCCATGACCTGATCTTTTAGCTACCATGGTAACATTGGAAACATTCCCACTTTAGTAGGAAGCATCATTATATGTTTTTAGATTACCATTAAAGAAGAAGTTAGAGGATACTATGGTATTTTAGGAGTATATTATGCATAAGGTTTCCTCTCTAGAGTAGGAGGTTAATCAATCTAAGGTCGAGAATATTGAGTTGAAGAATCAACTACATAAAACTACATAGCTTATCCAGGATACTTATCTTGGGTTGGTTACTCAAAAAATTGGGGACCAAGTAATGTCTAACCAATGTTGATTCAAGACACTTATCTTTGAGTTAACAAAGGATTGGTGCGTAATGTAAAAACTCCACGTAGTTAAAACATTGGGTTAAGGTGTTAAGGCTGAGGTCACCACTATCATCACTCTACTGAAGGAATACTAAGGAATGTTTGATGCCACTATACTTTAAGCTTAATATTTCACACATAGCTTGCTATATTGGAAGAAATAATTGGATACCACCTTAACAAGTTCAAACACAAACTTTTTAAAGGCCACCACCACCAAAGCAACCATGGCAAGTCACACTAAAACTATGGAGAAGGATAGAGCACTCCAAGAATTAGTAAATGATAGGGATAATGTGTATGAAAACCTTCTAAATTGGTAGAGTCAACTTTTGCATAGGTCTTTTGTCAGCCTCCAAGTTCAAAGACATGTAAATAATATGGAGTAGTTGAGTGAAGAGATTTAGATAAGGGTTATGAACACTAAGGCTGCCTTGAGCATAATTGATAATATAAAGCTCAAGTAGATCATTGGCTACCATTCTCTATTGTGTACCCTATTATAGTTGATACAAGAAGTAATGTTGGACTATAATACATACAAAATAGATCTAACTCTTTTCACCATTGCAGTTGCCTAGATTATCGATACACCTGTGTATAGGCCACTTTCAGAGCTCCAATAAATCATCACACGACATAAGGTTGCATAATAATAGTCTAAATAATCTTTTAATTATCCTTCATCGACATCCATTCCACCTCCATCAAGTTAAGTACTACGTAGAGTATAAATATTGAAAATTATGTATATAATTTGTGTATTAGGGATGACTTAGTAAGATAAATGGGGCTAGTTTGGTTGAAAATATGTAAAGGGTAGCCACCTATTTATGATAGCATATTAAAAACCCATAAAGGGTAGTAGGTTGTTATTTTACCTAGTTACAAATCCAAAAGGGTGGTTAATTACTGCATAAGAGGTTAAAACTAGAAATGATGCCTTGAGCAATTACTGCAACTCTTTCTAGTCCAACCATTTCTTTAGCTCCCTATAAATTTTGCATTATCAAAGATCCTACAATGTTGTCTCAGGACAAGACAACATTTTAAGTCCAAAAACCACACTTACATCTGCACTAAGAATGAAAACTACCAAAATTAATCTTAGCTCTATGAACTTATAGCATAATTATATCTCATAGAGGTAGATTGCTATGCAAATATAGAGGTGGGTAAAAAGAAGGTCTAATACTAGACACTACTAGTCCCTCTGACACTTTAAGTACACATTAACAAACAATAATTTTTGTGAGACCTATTAGTAGAGATGTCACTTACACAATGCATACAAGAGTAGAATGGAAGTAAGGAGAAACAATCTTCATCACTTATCATCCTAATACATTACTTTAATGTTGGCAGAATAACATAGATTGTAAAGCTACATAGGATATTTATCTGATATTCATGTAGTATGCACTTATTTTATCATTGTATAGTCTATTTTGTCTTATCTTCATGACTTTTAATAGGCTATAATATGAAGAGACTCCACTTTTAGCACCAAGTATGAGAAGAAGATGAACAATCATAGATTGGAAACATCT
Organism: Torreya grandis; assembly: GCA_037957365.1. Taxonomy (NCBI): domain Eukaryota; kingdom Viridiplantae; phylum Streptophyta; class Pinopsida; order Cupressales; family Taxaceae; genus Torreya; species Torreya grandis. The sequence continues at coordinate 2,363,103 of JARHVA010002674.1, forward strand.
ATATATACTTTTGTTTGTAAGAAGAAGAGGATTCCAATTTTGAGAAGATATCAATATAGATTATCTGGTTATGGTTACCTATGTGATTTCTAATTATATTCCTTGGATGGGTTCCTATATGTAATGTTTTGGTTAATTTCTATCTGAACTATTCTGAATACATTATTTTAGTTTATATATTATGGGTTGATCTTAATTCCTTAATAACATAGAATAATTAAAGTTTCTTATGTTTCTATCATCTAAATTTGTGTCTTTTTATGATAAACTACTATGTGCACATAAAGTATCTCACAACTATCCTCATCGTTATCATGTTCTGATGCTTCAGAAACCTCTACTACTAATGGTGCAATGAGTGTGGAACTCCTTTTGGAAGAAATTATGTTAATATGGTTACTAAGGTAAAGAGATATTGAAATATGGTTTTATTAAAGGTTATTAATTTTTCAAAAGAAGAATAAAAAAATATTGGTCTTAGTGTACAATATATATCATTCGAGAGCATATTTACAGATAAATTTACAAAATTTTTGGTGTGAGTTTCTTGAATTTCTAGCTAACTAGGTAACATGGTTGTAATATTATTACTTTAACCCAAGGATGGAAGAAACTATAATGTAGATTGAAAAAAAGATAGACTAGTTTTAGGGATTCGAAACTGACTAGACAAGAGCAATAGCTCATTGGGTTAATATTATAGTAGATGGATATGTAACTAATTTTGTAGTACAAGGATTCATAGCTTTTGATGTTGTGAAGGAATTATTTATGAAAGGAATTCAAGGGAAGTTTTTTTAGTGATTATCTATCCTAGTGAAGACATTAGTTATGGACAAGGCCATGGTGTCTACTCTAGCCAATAAGGAATAGTTTCTTTAGGCATATGGGGGTATGTGTGATATGATAGTGAATGATGATTAGCTGAGTAGATAAGGATTGAACTTAAATATAGAATGGAGATATAAGGGAAGAAGAATAAAAAAAAAGAGTCTATATTTAGAACGTGAACTATGACAATAGAATAGATGGAGTAAATAAAAAAATATCTAAGAAGATACAAGTAGAGTTGAGACAATAATAAAATAAAAGAAGAATGAGTAGGAAGACACGATGAATGAAAATAAAGAGATGAAAAATTAAGGACAAAGGAAGATAAGATGAAATAAGAAGGCAAATGTCTATAGAAAAAAAGAAGTGATGAAGAATGAGATGAAGAAGAGATGTTTGAAGATAGAGATGAGAATAGTGTAGAGGTAGATCAGTTAGATGATAGATGTAGTGCAAAGATATAAGAATGGGTATTATCATAAGAAGGCCATGAATTATTAATCAAAGAAGAAGGACAAAGCCATAGAATAATCATAGGTTCAATCTTGGAAGGATAAGAAGTCACATGAAAGAATCATTCATTAGAAGAGTACACATCCCCATAGCCCAATTTGTTATATTCTAGTAAAAGTTTTTAAATAAATAGATAGGCATACAATAGTTTGGAAGGTATATTTTTAGAACAAGTGCATTGATGGGGTAATGAAATTAAAATAACCTCAATTTGTAAGGATTTGAAGGTTTTAGGGTTTAGTGAAACTAAGTAGAGAAAATCAATAAATACAAAAAAGTAGGGTGTGTAGACAAACTCACCTAGTGCGAAGGTAAATATTCTTAATGCATAGGTAGGATTGCATAGAATGTAGCCTCCCACTATAATAGCTATGGAGTAGATCCCATCAATACCAATTTATAATATGGGTGATTTATAAACATTTATCTACCTAGTAACATATGATGGGTCTATGGACCCTAATCAATACTTAATAACATGTGAGATGAGATGGTAAGCTAAGGGTATTACCAATGAGGCTATAAATAAGTGAGAATTAACAGGGGCACTAAATGGAAGAGCACTTAAATTTATATACCACAGAGATACCACTTGAGCATATCTATACTAGGTTAAGGAGTGACTCATTGTAGAATTTAAAATCAAGAAATGTATAAATCAAACTATTCAAGACCTAAAGGAGATTAGGCAAAAGTCAGGAGAATCAATCTATGATTACGATCACAAGTTCTCAGATGTTTTAAATAAGGTGGAGTTTATCTTGGAATATAAATATAAAAATGTATAGTTTGTTGAAGGAATTCACTCTAGGATTAGGTTTACTATAATTTAGACTCAATACATTATTAAGGTAGATGTTAGAGCTGATATTCTCCAGGTGGAGCAAATTGAATATTATGAGGAAGCTCTCATAATGGGTTTTAAGATTGAAAATACATTCCAAGATTTTATGAAGAGGATGGAACAATATTATGAATTAGATAAACCTAAGATAAATAAATATTACATGGAGTGTGGGAAAGGACATAATAGGAATAATTATCCTAAGATCAAGATAGAGTTCTATGGAATTTGTAGAGTAATAAGGCATGCAATAATACAATGCCATCTCCTATAATAATATGTAAAAAGATTGTAGAGTTTATATTATAATTTTTGTAAATCTCAGAATCATGATGAAAATAATTGTATGTATTTGAAGGAGCTCAAAGAAGATACTACAAAGTATGTATTTTCCATCGTTGTGCAATAAGTGTCCCCAGTGAAGCAAATGATTTCAAGCCCAAAGGTCGATAAGTGTTGTATGAACCAATCAAGTCTACAATGGATTCCTAGATTACCTTAGTATTAATCTCAAGGTTTGGATAGATGGACCGTTTCATTAGGTTAGACACCACCATCATTGTAATACTAGTACTCAACACCTTGAAATTTGACAATGATGCAACAACAACCTAGTTAGACTCCACAAGTTGCATAACAATAATTTAGTATAGGAGTTAATACCCAGTAGTATTAGCACTGGAATATAGTGTAGTAGAAAATAGGTTATAGAGAAGGTTATTATTCAAATAGAGGAGGATCTAGGGGAAGATATAGAGGGGGTTACCAAGGTGGCAGAGGAAATAATTACAAATTCCCTCCTTTGCAATGTTACTTATGTGGAGAGTATAATTATGTGAAATGAAATTTACATTTGAATCCTTAAAGACAATCTTAATATGCATATTACAGGGTATATGAGAAGTAAAATATAGAATAATCTCTTGTTTTATAAAATTAAAGAAAGGAAAAGGCCACCAGGAATGTTAACACGGTGAATGCACAACCTACGGAGGATGCATTTTTGAATGCCTTAAAAGATACTAACATGTAGAGAGAGTATTGATTCCTCTTAAAATGTCTTAAAACCAAATACATTGGAAAGTAAAATAGGATACATACTCAAACTCAAATATAGAAAAGGAGCTCATGTATGAAGCTATGTAGATGTTGAAAAAATTCAACACCAAGATACCATTGAAGGAGATGATGCAACAATAGATGCACAAATGTATGGTTATATTATGTTCATTATGCACCAATATGGAGTTGTTACTATGCTAAAAAATTTACTAAAGCTACTAAGTACACTACATATGAAGACATTTATTAGAACATCATAAAATTACTACATAATTTACTAGAGTGTGCACTGTGAGGGCAATAGAAGATAAAATAACTTGTTTGTTATGTAAAAATAAAGAAACCATGGGATGTATATGCATGAATCAACATTGAAGTTGTAGGATATGAAATTTTAAATGTTTTCTTTGATTTTGGTGACACGGTTAACATGATCCCTGAGTCTACATGGGAGGTGATTAGATGGCTAGTTCTCAGTTACAACCCAGTGACTTTGAGCTAAGTAGACTATGGAAGAGTTGAAACCATTGGATAGTTAGAATATGTTGAGATCAAAGTTATAGAATTGAGCCTATAAAGTGAGTTTGAATTCATCAATATGAAGACAACAACAACTCATAACCCTATGTTGATTGTCAAGAAATGGGCATATTATGGTCAGATGACTATCAATATTATGAAAAATTAGTTAGAGGTGCATCAGTGAGATCAAATTATATTAATTCCTTTAAATAAGGCACACACACCCTATATCATTTTAGTTAAACTAGACTCTCCTTAAATTTCACAAGAAACTAGCTAGATGAAGGTAAACTCTGAGGAAAACATGAAAGTTCTGCACATAGCCGAGTGTAATTTCTTGTATGAGCATATTAAACCTCAAGTATAGTATTTCCTCAGTCAACATTTGAAGACATATAAATAATGGAATCCCAAAATAGTATTTACTCAACCATCAACACCTCAGTTTATCATAAAAGATTGTGAGTCCATGGATGTTAAATCACCTACTAGATCAGAAGTTAATTTTCTCTATCAAGCAGATTATCATATGTATTATTATATAGTGCTGACCAAAGAAGGCACCTTTCCTTATGAAATATCTTCATCTATAAGTAGAGACTCAGAAATACATCCACTCAACTAGGCTTGTGGTGATCATAAAATCCAACCTATAAGAATGGTTTTCACCATGGAAAGACAACTTATTTCATACTATGAAACCGAGGATATAAATCAATTCATTTTGCACCTATAAGTTTATATGCCTAAAATTAGTCAATGGGTCAGTTCCTTTAATTATGCTTTAAGGGGAGTTATAGTGACATGGTGGATAATTCATAGAAATGATTAGCTTGATTGGGATAATGCATGAAAATTAATGATTAATAGATTTCAACTTTTGTAGGTAATCAGAAGTAATTGACCTTACTTTTAGGAAGGTGAGTGTCCTAAAATCCATATACACAAATGTGTTGAGGTTTTTTCTAAATAACATGTGGAACCTAAGTATTGGGTCCATATCTTTCATTACACACTTGCCCCTTTACCATTAGCTTAGTATGTGCATCAAGAATGTAGGAGGGAGATAAAGCATTGGGCATAGGTGCATTGTGCCTTCATAAAGACTTTTGTGATTGAAGATGAAAATCCTATGTTTCATAATGCACTATTTAAAATCAAACATTTCCTATGCTATGGGTGCATAGAGGATTTAAACACCACAACATAGTCTACTATGCAGAAGAATGTAGCCTATGATCTAAATACAACATTATAAAGATATAAAGCTACCAAGATGGAATAAAAATATCTTATGTAGTTGTGCCACCAAATATAGGATGAAAAGGAAGAAATTGAAGATTTAGATACTGATGGTGACATTGATCTAACTGATTTGTTTGAACCTAAATAACCAATAGAACCATTAAAAGATCTAGTCATAGAACTCACTGAAGAAGAAAAGTTGCAAAACATATATATTCTAGATAAGAAGGGAAAATAATGATAAAAGAATATATTACTAAGGAAAACACAAGATTTATCAACAAATTATTAAAAATCACGTGGAAAACATTAGAAGCGAGGAGATTCCTATACTAGCATATATCGGTGATTATTGGACTGAATCCAAAGTTTCAGAAGATATGAAACTCCTTTAGGATTATCAAGATGTGTTTCCCATAAAATTTTCAGAAGTCAGAGGAGTAGTCCTTCCTTAGGGGAAATTCATATTAAACTCAAGGAGTGTGCATGACCCATCAAAAAAAGGCTGTATAAGTTGAATCCAAATATGAAGTTGAAAGAGAATGTTAAACTGGATAGAATATAGGAAGAAGGTATCATCTATCCCATAGAGAAGGCATATTCGGTTATTGCCATGGTATTACAACTTAATAAAATAGGGGATATATGTATGAATGATCCATTTTTGATTCCTTTCATAGATGAAGTTTTGGAATTTGTTGTAGGTCATGAAGTTTACTCATTCATAGATGGGTTCATTGGCTATCATCAAATTCCCATCATAGAAAAAGACAAAGATAAAATGAGTTTTGCCATAGAATGGGGATCCTTTACATATAAGGTAATGCCTTTTGGCCTCAAGAATGAACCTATAGATTTTTCTAGAGCAGTGGTGACTGTGTTTAAGGATTTCATTCATGACTTCCTAGAAGTATATCTAGATGATTGGGTAGTCTTTTCTTTATTTAAAAAACATGTTTCCAAGATGTACCTCATGCTAAAACACTACCAAGCTCTGTACATTACCCTAAATTTGAAAAAAATATTTATTTTTTACACCTTTTGGTGTCCTACTACGTCATGTGGTGTGTAGTGAAGGGATTTTGGTGGACTAGGCCAAAATTATAATCATTCTTAGTATGCCTCCATAGTCACCTCCATGGAAGTGTGGTATTTTATGAGACACAAAGGTTAGTATCAAAAGTTTATCAAGGGATATGAAATAATTTTAACCCCATTGGAGTATTTGTTGTGAAAAGGTATGAAGTTTGTCTAGACTGCCAAGTGTTAAGTAGCTTTTATAGAATTAAAGTTGTGGCTGGTCACTACACCTATTCTCAACTTTCTAAATTGGAACAAACCCTTTCATTGACATTGATGATTTTGGTATCACAGTCAGTGCTATGCTTGCACAACCAAAAGATGGTGGATTAGAGCACCCCATACATTTTTAAGTTAAAAGTTCTTATTGAAGAATTCATAATTTCCCATCACAAAAGTACTACATACCATCCACAAGCTAATGACCAAGATGACACTTCTAATAAAGTGTTGGGAAAGATGTTGACAAAGGTTTGTGATGTCAAGAGGGATGATTGGGAAGATCACATTCATGTGATTCTTTGGGCTTATTAAATGAACTATAAGAGGGATATTTTTTATCTATTTTAGCTGTTCTATGGGCTTGAAGAAATAATGCTGATGAAATGCTTGGTACCTATTCTATGCATTATAATGGTTATGAGACTAAGGGATCATGATTATCTCATAAATAATATTCTTGAATTGAATAAGATGGATGAGTATCAATGCAGAGTATCTTGGATATATGAAATTGATAATCAAAGATAGAAAGCATGGCATAATAAGAACTTGCACCATAAGGAATTTCATAAAGATCAACCAATTTTATTAAATGATAGTCAATTTAGATCATTCCCTAGTAAATTATAGATTAGGTGGAAAGGACCCTATGTTATACATGAAATATTATAGCAATGAACCATTATTTTGAGAGATCTATAGGGAGCCATTTTTCTAAGGCAAGTGAATGGTTATAGGCTTAAGCCTTACCACTAATAGTCTTAATTGATCTCTTTCTACCAAATGAGTGGGTGATGAGTAACACCGAGTAGATTAGGATTTCCCATTTTTATATGTTTTCTTGTGTGTTTCTTTTTTTCTATGTGTGTATGTGTGGTTGTAGATAATCTCTTCAATATATTTTGTAATTAAGATAACAAGTATAGTGTGCAACACTTGTATGCAAAAGAATTTAAGTACACCATTATTGATGTTAGCTAAAGTGAAATAAATCAATTAAGTCTTAGAAATGTATGGTCAAGTCACATCTACCAAGATATCAATTGTATAATGGTCATCCCAAGTAGTTAATGCTAGAGCCAAGGTTTGATTGATCTAATATTCATAAAATCACCAAATAGTAAACATCATTAGTTTATACTCCAATATAGGTAACCAAGAAATAATGATGTATCTTGATGCATGTACCACTAATTAACTGCCTTAATTTATAGATTGGATAAGATTTATCACATCAACATTCACATTGATATCGAAGGGACAACTTAGCATGAAATTTATGAAAAAACCAATAGGCATGAAATATATAAAGGCACAAGGTTGAAAACTAAGTTTACATTTAATTCTTACAAACATTTTATCAGATAAATTTTTGGAGTTGAGCCAACTTATATTGCATAGAAAGAAAAAAGTTTCTCATTTTCAGTATTATGCTACCATGGATCATTTGTAGCTCATTAGGAACTTGACATATGCTCAAAAAGAATCAATGGGCATCAATATTGTACTTCAATATAACAAATATAATAATCTCAAGCTATTTGATTACCTTTGAGTGGTAGAGCTAAAATTATTTTGAATAGATCTCATAAATGTTTCATAACCACTTGCTCTTACATCCCCATATAAATTATAGAATATAAACATTGAGTGTTTTCTTTGTATGCTTACCTTCAATAAATTTAGGGAGATTGTGAAAATCCTTCTCAACCACTACAATGAAGGCAACATTTATATTGGCCCTGACACCACTATAGTCATCAACATCAAAACAATAGCCCAATATTTGGGCATGTTTACATGGGGTGATTTTCTTGCTCCCTATAAGACTAGAATACATCCTATTCTTAAGGAGGTTAGAGAATTACATGTTTGGGGGTCTAGAGGGATCCTAATTAAATAAATCCAAGATGAACTAGTGGGCATCTTGGTCAAGTGAATCACATAGAGATTCTGGTAGACCACTAAGTCTATGAAGTAAATCCCCAAAGGAGTGGTTGAAATTGTACATCACATGATCTGACATAATGAGCAATTCAATTAGCTAAAATATTTTGTACAAGAGTTGCTTAAAAATATCAAAAAGTCATGCACTACTTCCAAGGAGACCTTAAAGTACCAATTTTTCATATTTATACTCTATTTCACCTAATAAATGTCCTTTAAAGGAGAAGTGCACTCCAACACTGATTAACGTCAAGTACAATAATTTAATAATATGATATGGACACCTAAGCATGCCACCCTTGATCATGAATAAAAGTACAAGACATGGTGGGAGGTGTGTCTAGAGCTCATTGCTATACATCCATGAGTGTCATCGGACATCATGCAATACCTCAAACAACATGATGTTGCCACTTTACTCCCAAAAGGTGTTTTTATTCACATTCACAAGCTATATAGGTCACCATTTGAACCCCTATAATATTTTGTTACCATGACCATGGCATAGGCCTAAGTCACCAAGAAAAAAACATACATAGCTAAATATGACACACCTCTCCAATCCATACCACCTAGTATAATAGTTCCTTTAACATAATACAAACCTAAAGCCATAACCTCATAGTAGTAGAAAGGAAAGTGTAATCTCTCTTTAGAAAAACCACCATCACCTCTAATAAAGTATAAGATGAGGAACACAACAACCTAGATGGATGACCCTAAGGTAATTGAATTTGAAAGATCATACAACCTACCTCAAATAGGATGGGATGAGTAGGAGGTCTACCTAGTGATGATCACATATATGGTAGGCAACTTCTATGATAAGGAGAAGGAAAATGAATTCTTCTTTTGGAAGGCAGTGTATATGGTTCAAGTGTGTAAGAAGGTCCCTCCAAGTCTTTGGGTGGAACCATCACCATGCCTTGCATCTATTTTTATTTATACCATGCATGAAAAAGATGAACAATTACAAAGAATGGCCACCCTTTTTGAGTAATAAACTTATACCACTTACGTAATTGTCAATGTATTTTTCCATTTCTTGAAGGTTTGTAGGAGCCTCTAGTGAGAAAACCTAGAATCTGAAAAGAGGCTAGGGTTTTTCCTACCCTAGAAGAATACATATTTGGTAAGGAAACCATTGCATAAGAAGTAAAATCTTATCTTTCTTCAACTTCATTACCACCCAAATGCAATATGGTTACTTTGGGGCATAAAAAAACATCTATCTCTAGATCTATGGTCTAGTCGAGTGATTTACCACTCTTAGAACAAGCCTCAGAGGCCGAGGAACTAATACTAGATTAGCCCACAACTAAAGAACAATAGGATTTATAGGAAGTAGTTCGTGTAACAAAAAATGATTTTGATAAGAAAAAAATAAGTGCTAGAAATAGTAGGCCCATCAATAGTAAGCTAAATAAGAACATCATCAAGTTAAGGAAGTTGAGGCCATGCAAAAGGCCCATGATGTATCTCACTGAATGAAAATAGGCTATTTAAGAAGCCAAGAAGGCACATAAATCTATCAATGTAGAAAATTAGGCATATGAGGCACATCATAAGAAGTTGGATGAAGAACAAAGGAATAAAAAGGATGTACTCATTACCAAGGCCAAGGTGGTAGAGGAGAAACAATGCCAAGATGTAAATATACAAGAAAAGATAGCTTTGTAGGATGCCACTCTCACATAGTAACAAGAAAATGAAGATGCAAAGAATAATAAAGAAGAAGAAGATGATGCCCTATGGGAATAATAGGCTCAAGGGAATGAACAATAATCAAGTGTAGCCAAGGTGCCAGTTGACCTAGTGACACAAGCATAACCTAAAGTTGAATAAGGTTGCTACAATAAAAGAACCAAAAAAGAAGAAGAGCATGTGTATAAATTGCATGAGGAACATGATAAAAATAAATATACAAAGGAAGAGGTCAATAGGAAAGAAATAGAGGAAGCCAAGAGAAAATAGGATGAAGATGATATACAACAACTAAATACTATATAAGATATTATGTCACATTAATAACAAGTCCCTAAATAATAACTAGGTCAATTAGAACATTTGGGGTAATAAGAAGATACATCGATAGCTACCAAATTTGCCTTTAAGAGGAGTTTGGCTATGGGATGATCCAACTATGGGTGCTAGGTACACCACCTTCTCACGTCCACATATGACCATGCCATGACCTAATCCTTCAACTACTATGGGAACATTAGCAACATTCCCACTTCATTAGGAAACATCATTATATGTTTCCATATTACCATTGAATAAGTAGTTAGAGGGCACAATGGAATTTCAAGAGTCTATTGCATAGAAGGCCACCTCTCTGCAAGAGGTTGATAAATCTAAGGTTAAGAACATTGAGTTTAAGGCTTGATTGCATAATGATATGAAACTTATCAAGGATACTTGTCCTAAGTTGGTCACTTGATGAATTGGGGACCAATTAATGTATGACCAACACTGACTCAAGACACTTATCTGTGAGTTAACAAAAGATTAGTGTGTAGTTAAACAACTCCATACAGTTGGAATATTAGGTCAAGATGTTAAGGCTAAGGATACCACTCTCATCACTCTATTAGAGGAATACCAAGGAATGCTTGATTTTGCCACACTTCAAGTTTAATAGGTCACACACATCTTGATGGATTGGAAGTAATAATTAGATACCAACTTAGCCATTTCCAATGTAGACTTTACAAATGATGCCAAACCAAAAAAACCATGGTGAGTCACACTAAAACTATGAAGTATAAGGTTAGAGTGCTCAAATAATCATTAAATGATTGGGATAATGTGTGTGATAACATTTTGAGTTGACAGAGTTAGCTTTTGCATAGTTCCTTCACTAGCCTTTAAGTTAAAAGACACATAGATAAGATGAGGCAACTAAGTGAAGAGATTCAGACAAGGGTTGTGAACACCAAGGCCACTTTGAACATAAATTATGATGTAGACCTCAAGAAGATTATTGGATACCATGATACATTGCATACCCTATTATAGTTGATACAAGAAGTGATGCTAGACTGGAATATATACAAAATGGATATGACTCCTTTTACTAGTGTAGTTGCTGATATTATCAATACACCTAGTTATAGGCCACCTTCAGAGCTCCAACATATCATTTAATGGTGTAAGGATTCATATTCATAGTCTAAGGACTCTTCTAGTCAACCTTCATCTACATACCTATCACCTCCATCAAGTTAAGTACTGCATAGAGTACAAATTTTGAAAATTTTATATAACATTTTGTATTGGGGATGACTTAATAAGATAAGTGGGGCCAGGTTGATTAAAAAATCATAAAGGGTAGCACTTGGTTATGTAAACCTATTAAAAACCCATAAATGGTGATAGGTTTGTATTCTAATTAATTGCAAACCTAAAAATGTGGCTAAGTATTGTGTAAGAGGTGAAATTAGAAATGATGCCTTGAATGATTACTATGACTCTTACTAGTCCAACCATTTATTCAGCTCCCTATAACTTGTGAATTCCTTGGAAGTAATACGATGCTATATTAGGATGAGACAAAATTTTCAGTCCATGAAAGTGCTGGTATAAGAACATGAATTGTTTAGCTGTGCAGGATATTCGCATGTTATGGACTCATTTTGTCATTGTATAGTTTATTTTATCTTAACTTCATGACTTGTAATAGGCTAGAATATGAAGAGACTCCAATTTTGGTGCCAAGTGTGAGAAGAAGATGAATATTCATAGACTATAAACATCTATATATACTTTTTTTTAAGAATAAGAGGGTTCTGATTTTGAGAAGATATTAATAGAGATTCTCTGGTTATGGTTACATATGTGATTTCTTATTATGTTCCTTGCGTGTGTTCTTGTGTGTACTATTTTGGTTAATTTCTATCTAAACTATTCTAAATTCATTATTTTATTTTATGAAATAGGGTTTAATTCCTTAATAACAAAAAATAATAATAGCTTATTATGTTTCTATCTTCTAAATTTGTGTCTTTTTATGATAAACTACTCTACGTACATGAAGTATCTAACAACTATCCTCATCCTTATTATGTTTTGATGCTTCAAGAACCTTTAATAACATTGAAATACTTAGGTAAGATGATCAAAGAATAAATAAACTTTATATTGTTTATTCTAAGGAAAAATAAGGTGCCAAACTAGTAGGGCTTTGCCATACTAGGTGTGTACTAGATACAATTGCTAAAATGGTTTGCATAAATAGAGCATAGGAGAAGAGAGAGAAGAAGAGAAGTATAAGGGTCACAATTACATGTGTAAATATGTGGAAATTATTTATAATTTGAGATAATGAGGTGGAAAATAATTAATAAAATTGTCTTGTACGCGTGTCCATATGAAATGCATTATTCTCTCTCAAGGGGCGTGAAACTCCTCACTATCCTTCTTTGAAACTGCCCTTTGGTAATGATTTCATTTGACTATCTAAAACTACCATAGGGATATTTGACACATTTTAACTATCATTAGGAGGTGGAAAAAATATTGTAACATCCCTCATATTCCCTTCAATTGATAATCTCTCTAGCACCACTTGTCATTCACTGTCTAACAACTACTCACTAGCCTTTTAGGTTTATCTTTAACTTGTCACCTAAGTGAATTGTAGTTGCTCAAGGAAATACATGTAATAGGTGTTAAGAAACTAAACTAGATATATTTTTTCCTCTTTTATATTAAATATACCTCAATGAAACTCATATAACACGTATCACTTCCAATCCTTGATAGTCATTTTTCCTTCTCATTGTCTTTTTAGACTACATGTGATGAATGAGCTAACATAGATATTTTCATGCTTAACTAGGGTGATAAATGAGTATTATAGGTTTTAATAATTCTATATATACCTCAAATAATTATATTCATCCATAAATCCCATTATGCACATGTAGAACACATATAATACTATAAGAAACACAATATTAGGTTTGTTTATACAAAAGATAGTATGGAATATCTGAATGGTGAGGAGCCTGGGAGAGTGTTAGACAAGTATAAATCAGTTTCATAACCATTTTAACTCTCATATATGCATCTCCAATGATATTTTATCCATCAATTTTTTGATAGGGTTTTATTTATCTTGGACTATTAAGAATGGTTCATAAAAAATAGATGCTAAAAATACAAACCAATTCCACTGAGGGCAAGCTAAGGACCCCCTAAAGCTATTACCAATTCCTTGGGGAAATATGCATAGTTTATGTATATATGTGAGCCAAATAAATTGGCCTTTAAGATCATTATATGCATTTTAAGTAGGCCTAATATGGTTTTAGGTCAAATTGACCAACTTTGAATGACTCCCTTCAAATTAATGTCTCATGTTGGCCTTATATTTTCCCCTAAATGAAATCACATGATTTGGAGAGTTTTGTTGGAAAATTTTTTGTCATCTATTTAAAAGGTAATGTCAAAGTGGTGATGTAATTAATGGAGGATGATATCATGAAGTGACAAGAAGGCTTTGAGCATGGAATGTCTATTCTGGTACAAGAAGGAACAAGCTTGGTAACTTGTTGAGACAAGAATAATGTAACCTATGTGAATATGTATGGTAGATTTATAATCATGGCATAAGTTCATTTGAGATTTAGATGAGGTTTTGAGAGTATATACATTGGTGATAAGGTCATACTACAGACCTAAGGTGACTTGCATTTGAAGGCCTAGTATGTCAAGACACCTGGTAGGGTTCAAATGAAGTGTCAAAGTGAGTTATCGATATGGTATAAAAAATTTAGGAATTTAATAAATTTTGAATAGGTGATTAAAAGTCATTGACCAATTTTTATGTCCTAAGGAGAAAGAGAAAGCAAGATATCACATTGGAAGGTCTCCTATGCATGCAAAATGAAGGTTTTAAGCCCTAGAAGGAAGTTGAGATGATAATTGGAATGTGTAAAGTTTGAATGGTGAACTAATACATTTTTAGTAGTTGGGTAAGGGTCCTAATAATCTTCCATAATCATTTTGTATAGAAACCAAGCCCTCAACTTTATGAACAAATGTTAAGAAGGCAAAGAGGTTTTTATGCTTACAAACCCTCATAGTAGAGTGATTAGAAATATGTGAATTGTTTTGGCCTATAATGAATTTTTTGATCAATTTTTATTATTTTAGGTTTTATATGACTCCTCAAAGTACCTCTAGGTGGTAATCGTGTGTCAGGGCAGTGAGTAGAAGGTATAGGAAACTTCTTGTTTCTAAATAATTTGTTGTTATAAGCAAGGTTGACTAAGTCAACACATGGTAATACTTTGAGGTTAAAGGTCAAGACCTTTTATTTATGTACATGGAGTTATTTTTATGATTTAAAACATTTTTGTCAATCAAGTTGACCTATCGCTAAGATTGCAGATAGTGAAAATAGTGAGGGAAATTAAGCTTGAGTGAGAACCTATTAAGGGATGATGTATTAGTGAATAGGGATGGATAAAATGGGTTGGGGTATTTTTTTTAATAAATATTAATCATGTTACCTTGGTTGGTAATTATTGGTGATTATCATACACAAGTAAGAAATTTCTCTCAAGTTGATCAGTCTGTATAAGTCAAGATAGTGAAGGTGTATGTCTCATAAAATGCTCTATATAATCCTTATGTGATATTATTACTACAAATATTTATGATTATATTTGATATAAATGTGTCTAATTATCTCATTAATTAATTTTGATTTCAATAAATTATATGCATAGGTGTTAGGAGTCATGTTCACCATGACTATGTTTTAAAGCCAAGATGACTGCTCTAGGTATGCTAAGTGAGATGAAGAGTTTGAGACTCTGTGAAAATATTATATGAATAAAATGAAATTTTATATGGTTTTTTACATGCAATTTATCTAATAATTATTTTTTAAATCTGAGGAGATAGTTTGAGATGTTGAAATGAGGAATCCAAGAAGGCTTATCTAGCTATGTTGGCACTATGTGAGAATGGTATGAGAGATTAGTCTGTAAGACCAATGAGTTACATTAAAAAATGTGATATATACATTTTAGAGTTATATATATATCACATATAATCTATTGGTGTGCATTTTATGTCTTTAAATCACTCTTACATGTGTTAAGCAATAACTTGCTCATGACTATGTTCTTGAAGGCTACATGTAGTTTGAGTGACCACTTTGTAGAAGTGATTTGGAAGTGTTATTGGAAGATTTTAAGAATAAAATGAATATTTATATGTTTTATAAGTATAACAGGTTAATAATAATTAATTTTAAGTCATCTTCTATTCAATTTTAAGTTTGGAGAGTCAAGATGCTTGACTATACTTTGACTATGTTTGACCATAATTGAGTGATCCTGTTACAAAGGTGTTTTTGGATGATTGAGTCATAATTGAAGGAGTATAATGGAAATGGAGAGGTTTGTTAAGTTTTTAATGATATATTAATTTGTTTTTTAAATTAGTTTGTTTGATAAAAGTGATTGTATGCTTCAGTTCGAAGAGACAAACTTTTCTATGTAAGAAGGCCTAAAAGGTGAGAAGACCTAATTGATAGGTTCAAGGTGTGAAATGGAGTTAAAAGTAGTATAGAAACAATGAGATATTACTATGGACCTATTAAATTAATATTAAAAGTGTTTAAATCATTTTTGAAGTAAAAAGGTGGTCCAAGAGGTCACAAGTTTAACGTGTGGATGTGAAGGGCTAATTCTATTAGGTCTCTATGAGGCCTATTTGAGTTTTAGCCTCTATGGGTTATAACTGACATATGGAGTTTTTTATTATCATATGTACCATATGTATGGACATATTTTAAGTGTGATCCAATTGGATTAATTATATTTTTTGAATAATATGGGTTTGATGAAGTGTGTGGTATAAAGGCAAGGCTTAATAAGCCTTTATGGACTAGTGGAGTTGAAGTGGACTCAAGCAAAGAAAATGTATCAATAAAGTATCAAAGGTAAGTCATCAAGGAACATTATAGGGTGAAGAGTATCAGTCATTCATACATGATTAAGTTTTTTTAAGTGGATACATAGGTCATTGGACCTAATAAGCCTAGAAGAGACATATTGAGAAAATGAGCCTTAGAGGCTTTTTGAGTGAGAGTGAAAGGGAAAGAGTGAAAAAAAGGAGGTCATCATCAGTTGAAGAGTCATAAATAAGTTTTCAAGATTATCATATATTCAAGGTATCTGAGTTGGTGCTTGGTTGCCCAAGGGGTTGGTGCCTCCTTGCAAGTTAGAGCTTGCAAAAGATTAGTTAGGTGGGTGCTCAACTAGGTAGGGGTTGGATCTCCTTGTGAAGTGGGTGATTCACTAAATGTTTAATCTTTTAATTATAATATAGTTGTCCATGTACATGGTTAAATGGGTTTTGTCCTCCAAGAGGGTTTCCCACATAATATCTTGTGTTATCTTGTGATATACTTGTGTGATTATTTGCTTCATAGAATGGTGTTTAGAATTGAATATGATTTTTTATGAAACTGATTCACCCCCACTCTTAGTCTCTACTTACAATTTCATGTGATCATCTAAAATAAGGTAGAGTCCATAAGGGATTAGGCCTAGTATAGGATTAATAGGCTTAGTTTATGTTTGATGCTATGTAGGTTTTTGAAAGATATAGAGGCCTCTAAATGATTTTTTTCATATTTATATCAACCATCTACAACATCTCACCATGGTTCCATGAATATATCATTCATTCATTTACTTTTCATGTACTGATTCTGCAAGTTTGGTTACTTGTGGAGTGCCCTCTATCTGAGATAAATCAGAGAGTGTATCCCATATTAATACGGTAAAAAATTTTCATGGAAGATTATCTTAGGTCATGAAGACCATATTTAAAAAGTTTCAAGGCTTTTTCATGTTCTTAAATCCTTCTACAATTCAAACTCTCAAGAATGGTAACTAGTTTCTATGATTATGTGCAAGGTTCAAGTAGACTAAGTGTAACATTTGAAAAATAGTTAAGTCTCTCTTATTTGCATTTGGGTATAAAATTATAGTGTGTCATCATCATTTTTAAAGTTAAATCAATGTGTTTATCCCATTATTTATCTCTATAAATCTCTAAATCTTCATGTTTCATGACACTAGATTAGTCTACAGACTATGTAAAATTATAGGTATACATATAGGGGATATAGGGTTCATATAGGTGTCTATGTATGATTGATAATTTTACTTATCTAAATTATTATTAGGTCATAAATATCATTTAAAATCTATATTCAAACATCTCTACCTATTATCAAATCTTGCACCTTCACTTAGCTTAGACTAGTCTATAGATTTCACTTCAAACTATAGGTGCACTTCAAGGAAGTTATGAAATATGTAGGTGGGAAATTTATTTTTTAAATAATTTAATTCACTCCCATATTTCATCTAAGGTTAATAGGCTCAAAGCACTGTAGGTTAATATGATACCATGTTATTATCACTATACTGTAGTGCACTAGTTACATTTCACATTATAGGCTCAAAGCACTGTAGGTTTCACTGAGTATTTTTAGTGGAAAACTGACTAGGTTAAAACCACTCAAACATCACCTTATACTAATCTATCATACTTATCTTTGGGTCAAGATGTAGCATCTAGGTCTAGGCTACAAGTGAGACATTGTTAGATTTATCTAGAATCCAAGACACTTCACTATGAGATGGCACCTTATAGAGAAGATACCTATTTTTGAGAGATTAAGGTAAACTCTCCCTTTGATAATTTTTTTTAACTTTGTAATACTTTATATATTGCTTAAACTAGTCTAGGATCAACACAATGAACCTAAATGACTTGAGAAAATCATTTAAGTCATGGAATTGAATGCAACATATCTCTTGGGGTTTTGGATGGTCTTGCCTATGATCTTTAAATGATTATAAGTGACTTTAGGTGACTATGTATGTTGAATATATGCTCAATATTTTCTCATGGTCTTCAAATACCCACCTTGATAAACTTCCAAGTATTTCAATGTGAGTGTGCCATGGAGACACTAACTATCATGGTTTGGGAGGTGAAATATAGACACATTACCTTTATTTTAAACTACTCATAGAATAAAAACACTACAAATGTGAAAAAAATATTCTATAGACCAATGGTGATGATGCATTTCTTAGCATAATGAGAGTGATCTTGTTTACCTTTCATGATCACATGTGCAAACTAGACTAAAAACCACCTAATAAGGATGATCATGATCTGAAAGACTACCTCCACTCCTTGGTTCACATAAACTACTACAATAGATGAGGAAACCTGAAGGTGTTAGGGATGTGTAGTCAATTTAGAGACATTATCATTATTAAGGATGGTTCATGAATAATAATCCACCAATATTCAATTATGACTATGGAGTTGGAGTACATAGAGACTACTTTCATCCACCAAAATCATCTAGATCAACTCTACTCCTCCTATCTATATTAGACGCAAACCATTTGTCTTCTTTAACCTACGAAAGGGAGTGAGTAGAGAGATAGAAAAGGTTTCACCATTTTTAGGACTATCAAAGCAATCTAAACATGGAGATGACTTGTGGGGAGTTGAAGAGACTACTAAACCTTTCCCACATACCAAAGTATTGTACAATATATAACAATAGAAACTCCACTTTTTCAACTAATTTTGTTGCTTCCAAGATTTTAACCTACATAATTTAGTTTCAAAACTAACAAATGACACCTTACTAACATATGGGATGTTCACTTATACTTTGACACACTTTTTCTCTTCATTAAACCATACAAATTCATTAAAGTGGCCAAAAATGACATAATATGAACTTAGGCAAATGTGACTAAGATTAAGACATATTTTATTACCTAATTTATGACCATGGTGGACATTTATGACCTAGGAGACCTTATGGAAGTTTTGAGCTTACATGGGGGTTGACTTATTTGACCAGGGGGTCAAATTAGTCAACAACACCTTCATATTATCTTATTTTATTTCTCTATATTCTTAGTATGGTCAACTATGGAAAAACATTGGATAAGTAGAGTATATATAAGAGGTAGTGATTAGTCTTTTATCATAATATTTTGAATTATGTTTTTATTGTATTGTTGTGGAGGTTTTCCCCTTGAATTAGGTCAATCATAATATTTAAGTATTATGCTATTTTGTTAATTGTTATTGTGGATCTATTTATTCTACTCTTAATTTTATGATTTATAATTCTATTGTTGTAAATCATCTAAGTAATTTCATTAGAAGTGGTATCATAGCTTTGATTTGGGAGAGTTTCTATGACACATTTTTTCTAGGTGTATCATCTTGAGCACTATAAATCCTAAAAAACATTACTTGTGATCTAAGAGGAATTAAATTTTTTCATCACTACATTTTTGTTTGATTTTTTTACAAAAAAAAAAGTAATTGATTAAAAAAAAATAGTAGTCATTGGATTCATCTTTGTGAGATGATTGCAATGGTATATTCTATCAATACACTTTTTAGGGCCAAAACTTTTTTCCCTTGTGCATATTAGTAGTCATTAGATTCCTTTTGGTGAGGTGATCATAATGGTATCATGTACTGATACATTTTTTTTGGGTCACAACCCTCCTAGGGTTTGTGTAAGGCAAGGCCTAACACTCATGGTTACGTAAAAGGGCAAGAAACACCTAAAAATCCTCACAAAGATGATATGGAGTCAAAAACATCTGATTTGAGTATTTCAAAGATAGTTTAACAACTCAAGTTAGAGTTACAAGGCATGGCACAAAAAAATGATCTTGACGTAGTTAAAAGGGACCTCATAAGGCTGAGAGGGGACATGAATAACTTCTAGGATCAATTACAACAACTAACTAGGCAATTGGCCAACTTTTCAACGTAGAAATTATAAAATAACCCTCTACCAATTTAGTTTAGTTCTCCAAAAAATCACAATACCAGCCATGGTATGAATCTGTTGTTGCCAAAAGTGGACTTATCCAAGTTTGATAGTACTGATCCACTCACATGGATTACTCAAATTAAAAATTTATTTGATCTACATCAAATTAACTATTTACAAAAGGTTGTCATGGCCTCTCTATACCTATAACTTGAGTAATTTATTTATTATTGTTGGTTGTGTGTTTAAAATGAAATGAAGGGTCTCTTGGTTTCCTAGTCTATATTTTTTGAAAAGTTGCAACTCTACTATTACAATAATGTCCTAGAAAACTAATTCAACCAACTAGCCAATTTGTACCAATCTAGAATGGCAAAGGATTACATTCATCAATTTTAGAATCTCTCCTTACATGTGGTAGACATCACTGAGAAAAATTTAACTGACCTATTTTTGGGTGGCCTCAAAGATAGAATCTAATTAGAGGTTTTCATGTTTCATCCTAGTAATGTATCCAAATCCATACTAAGAGCCTACCTAGATAAGGAAAAAGAGTTGATCAAATGAAGGATTTTCACTAATGTTCATGAATGCACCTTCTGAACACCATCATTTCCATAGCTTACTATATTGACACCTCAGCAAGTTGAATAAAAGTGTGAAAAAGTTTTATGTTTTGGATGTGATAGAAAATGGAAAAAAGGACATCAATGTGCTGAAAATAAGTTATTTCACATTAAAGATGCTAACGAGGAGGAAGAATATGATGAGGCTTCATGGGAAGTTTTGGATGAAATCAAGGATTAATATGAATATTCTCAACTATTATTTCCTATCATGCACTTTCTAGGCATTAGTAATCCTAAAACTCTTAAGGTGGTGGGTTTCTTGAAGAAATAGAAGGTGGCTATGTTAATTGACTCTAGGAGTACACATAACTTTATCAATAGTAAGTTGGATACTCATTTAAACTTTTTAATTTACACAACTCTAGAATTTCAAGTCATGATTACAAATGGTGGTACAGTTAACTATTATGGAAAATTCCATAGCATTAAGCTTGCTATGGGAGACTACTTGCTAGATTCCTTTATGTTTACTATTCCCATAGGAGGAGCTAACATTATTTTGGAGTGTAGTGTCTCACCACTTTGGGCACTATTGAGATGAATTTCCAAGAACTATTTATGAGGTTTCATTTAGAAGGTAGGACCTTTGAACTACATGGATTACGGGCTAAATATCCATAACTGGTTAGTTCTTATCAAATGATGAATATTCTTAGAAAAGGTGTAAAAGGATTTGTGGCATGCTTATTTTCCATATAAGTTCAACAAACCAAGGTGTCTACACATACTAATTTGTAAAGGGTCTTGGATGACCATTATGTTTTTTTTGGTGACATGAAAAAATGACTTCCTCCAAGTCATGCCCATGAACATGCCATCAGGCTCATTTTAGGAAGTACACCACCCAACACCAAACCCTACAGGTATCCCTATGCCCAAAAGAGTGAAATTGAAAAGATGGTATATGAGATATTAGAGGTAGGAATCATCTGACATAGTCAAATAAAATATTCTTCTTTGGTGGTCATGGTGTGGAATAAGGATGATAGCTGGAGGATGTGCCCAAACTATAGAAGATCAAAAAGTACTCCATCAAAGATAAGTTTCATATTCTAGTAATTATTAATTTACTAGATGAATTTCATGGTGATATTTATTTTACTAAATTAGACCTTTGCTCTAGGTATCATGAGATTCATATCCATAATGAAGAGATACCTAAAATAACTTTCAAAACTCATGATGACCATTATGAATTTATGGTCATGCCTTTTGGCCTCACAAATGCACCATCTATATTTTAGAGTTTTTTGAATCCTATTTTGAGGCCATTTTTGAGAAAGTTTATATTAGTGTTTTTTGATGATATCCTTATCTATAATAAAAATTGGGAAGACTATTTGAAGAATGTGAAACATGTACTTTTCACTTTAAAATAAAATCATCTTTATGCCAAACCTTCTAAATGTGATTTTGGTGTCCAAGAGGTGGAGTACTTGGGTCATATTGTTTCAAATGAAAGAGTGAAAATTGATCCTAAAAAATCCAAGTGATGATGGAATGGAAGTTTACCAAGAACCTCATGAATATTCAAGAATTTCTTGGGCTAATTGGTTACTATCATAGGCTTGTCAAAAATTATGGTAGTATTTTATCCCTACTCACCTCTTTATTGAATAATGACTCCTTTTAGTGGACCAATTTATCTACCAAGGTATTTGAACAATTAAAAATGGATATTTTCACAACTCCAATTTTAACTACTCCTAATTTTTAAAAAACTTTTATTGTGGAGTATAACGCACCAAGATATAGCATGGGGGTTATACTCATGAAAGAAGGTAGACCACTGGAATTTAAAAGTCACCAATTGAAGGGAAAAAATAGGCTCAAATAGAGATGATGGCTATTCTTCATGTTATGAAACATTGGAGACCTTATTTGATGGGTCATCACTTTTAGGTAAATACAAATCATGATAGCCTCAAATATTTTTTGGAGTAACAATTATCATCTGAAGAACAAAAAAAATGGGTGACTAAAATGTTAGGATATGATTTTGAATAGTGTATAAGAAAGGATGAGAGAATGTGGTAGTAGATGCCCTCTCCTGATGTGATGAATCAATTGAGGCATTATTATGTTCCATGACCATGTGGCAAGTAGATTGGGTAGAGGAAGCAATATCTAAATGGGAGAATGGTAGTGCTACCAAAGATTTCATTCAAAATCTTTAGCAAGATTCTAAAGAATCTAAAAAATTTACATGGAAGGGTAACACATTATGGTATAAAGATATATTATACCTCTATAAGTGTTCTCTCCTCAAACATAAAATTCTTTAGGAACTCCATGCCTCTCCACTTGGAGGTTATTCCATATTTTTAAAAACATATCATAAAATTAAGTAGGATTTAATTTAGGAAGGAATCAAGGGGGATGTCTATAAATATGTGGATAAATTCATGATATGTCAACAAAATAAAGGTGAAACCATTAATAACCTAGGTCTTTTAAAACCTTTATCTATCCCTAGTCAACATTGGAAAGAGGTTTGCATGGATTTTATTATGGGGTTACCACAGTCTAAGGGTAAAAATGTTATCATGGTAGTTGTGGATCAACTCACCAAGTATGATAATTTTTGTTCCTTATCATAGCCATTTTTTTCCAATATAGTAGCTTATACTTTTCTCAATATAGTTCAAAAATTATATGGTACTCCAAAGATCATTGTAAGTGACCAAGATACCATATTTACTAGTAATTTTTTAATTTAATTATTTACACATTTGGGCACATAGTTGGCTCATATCTCATCCTATCATCCTCAATATGATGGAAAAATAGAGGTAATCAACAAATGTCTATAAGGGTATCTTCATTATTTTATTTCTAATAAATAGGACACATGAGTTCATTGGCTACCACTTGTTGAATGGTGGTATAACACTTCTTTTCATACTTCTTCAAAGATGTATCACTTTATGGTATTGTATGGGTATCACCCCCATCCATCACTTCAAATTTGATAGTGTATCCTAAGGTTTGAGTTGTTGAGGAACACATTCACCATCAATAGGAGGTGCTAGTCATTTTGAGAGAAAATTTAGAAATATAACAAAATAAAATGAATCAACAAATAGATCAACACCATAGTGAATGACATATTGTCATAGGTGATTGGGTCTTTGTGTGTTTTCAAGCATATAATTAGACGTCTCTAAAGTAATAGAAAAAGGGTAACAAGTTATCACCTAAGTATTATGGCCCTTGTCAGATCTTGTAGAAAATTGGTAGTGTGGTTTACAAGCTAGAATTACCTCCATCCAATCGCATAGATCAAGTATTCCATGTATCTTATCTAAAGAAGGTTATTAGACATAGATTTTCTACCTTGATTAAGTTACCTAAATTAGATGAAGAAGTCCAAGTCATTCTGGATCATGAAGAGATACTTCACATGTGTATTATGCAACTATAGACCAGATCCATTAAGGAGTATTTGATCAAATGGAATAACCTATATTATGAATATCTAACATGGAAGGATGAAGTATTATTGAAACAACATCCTAGTTTGATTCAACATTAAGGACAATGTTTTTTTGAGGGGAGGGGCATGTTATGCCCTTAACCTATAGTGCATCTAGAGATATGTGTGTCTGACTTATGGCTTACACATTTTCATATTATATTATTTAATTTCTCTATGTTTTTAATATGGTCAGCCTATGAAAAAACCTTGGCTAAGTAGAGTATATATAATAGGTAGTGGTTAGTCTTTTAACATCATATTACCAATTTTATTCTTATTGTATTGTTGTGGAGGTTTCCCCCTTGAAGTGGCTTAGTCATAATATTCAAGTATTATTCTATTTCATCAGTTGATGTTGTGGATATGTTTATTCTACTCTTAATGCTATGATATATAATTATATTATTGCGAGTCATCTAAGTAATTTCATTATAGATATGAAGGTCATATTTATAGTTATGAATAAGTCCTAACCCTTATGGAATTTTAGTTGACAAGGTTGGCCAACATGACCCTATTTTAGAAAAAAATATCATTAGGCCTTAAACTAGGTTGGCCAAGCTATCTTAGTTATGTAACATGTGTCGTAACTTTCATAAAAAGGTCAACTAGGCTGACATAGTAGAAAAAATGGTTGTTTGCTTCATTATGAGCTATTTGAAAGTATAATTTCTTAGGGAATTGGATAAATTGGGTTTATTTACTTGGGGAATTAGATAAATGGGATTTATAAGGTGTTTAGATATGATAAATTTGACCAAAAATCTTACAAAGCACCAATGGTCTACCTACCCCTTTCCTAGTACCCCCTTTAAGGGGTACACTTAGATTAAAACTCAACATATTACTGTAAGAGATAAATCATCAATAAATGATAAATTTTAATATTATTGTGTGTATAAATATTCCCCACTCAAATCTCATCATGTGTTGCGTGAGTGTAACATGGGATGGTGCTTTGAGAAAGAACACAATGACACACTAATTGACCTAATAAATTACAGTATAATGCAAAAATTTAATTGACAATAAGGATTTTTTGGAAATAATTAAAATTACCATATACATACCTTGGTTACCTTTATCAATAAATGGTTGTCTATATTATTTTTAGTCTTGATAATGAAGGGCATACTAACTACTTTAGAGAAACCTTAAGGATATAGAACTAAAGAGAAAAAATAAGTAATCCTAGGAAAAATCAAAGGAAATGAAAACTTTCATAACTGAATGAGTCACTTGGAAAATTGGTAAGATTGGATGACAAATGCTAAGTTAGGTCCAAAAAACCAAGGAAAATGAGTAAAAGGAGAGAAAATAGGGTAACTAAAAATCCAAGGCTACTAAATGACCAAAAGACTAGACAAATGCATCATAAGTAAGAAAAGTAACCAACTATATCAAACTAAGGACACATGAAACTAAAATAATGAAACCAACATAAATGTAAGAGAAGAAAAAATCCATACTCAAACAAAGATGGAAAAAGATAAGAAATGTACATAAAATTAATGAAAGAGAAGTAATAATCCATAATCAACAATGGAAAAGCATAAAGTAATTAAACAAATGAAATAAAATGGCCTAAAAAAAGATGAAGATTAGAACTCAAGGTCCCAAAAATAACCAAGGGAAATTTAAGAAGGATAAGATAATTATTAATAAAGTGTATCATAATAATTTAGAGATGTAGCTTATATTATATTGATAGATGAAATAAAATAATTTTATTTTGAGCATGCCTGAAAGAGATGGAGAATATTGAATATATAAATTGGGAGAAGATTAAGAAACACACTTTCTTGTCAAGGGGGAATGAAATTGTTGTTATGGGAAATTAAAGTGACACCAAGGTGAAAATATAATCTTTACTAGATACAAAACACTCAAATCAAATTGACAAGGTAAAGAGAATTTTGACATTGAGGACCCTAGAGAATTCACCCTATCCATGAAAATTTGGATTAACAAGTGAAGTATAAATATCATCCCATGAAGGATATGTATGAAACAAAAATAGAATAGACCTACATTTCCATAACTTGTTCCCTATTCCTCAAGACCCTTATAGAGTTGTCAATATACTGTGAATATTGGGTACTTGTATGAGAAGGTATGTGGAACTATATACATACATACATACATATATTTGAAAGTATGAAGCCTCATACCATAGTCTAATGGCATACCACACCCCAATGGACATTGACTCTATTATGAGTCCAAATGTTGGGTATGAGTTTCAACTGGGATAGGAGATGTGCTTGATAATAATAATGTATTTTAGTGTGATTTTGAATATTTATTTTTTCCTTTTGATCATTGCCTTTTGTTTGAATGATTTAGATTTTAGTTTTTATGGAATTTTTATATTCCTCCTCCATACAAATTTGTAAGAACCAAACATGGGTGATAAAAATGATTATCACTAGAAAACTTACACTTGGTGATTAGAGAAAAATAATTTAGAGAGCATGGTGTCTAGGACTTATTTACTTTCGCATTAGATAATAGTGTGACCTTGAAACTGACCTTGGTGTGCTCATTGTGAGATGGAATAGGGGAAATGATGAAAATAAACATGGAATGATTGAGATACCTATAATCATAATTTTAAAATGGTATAATGACATGTAAGTATAAATCATCATCCTAAGGAATAGGGTATGTGAGTAGAGGCATTATAGTAGATTATTGGAGTTGGTACAACAAAAGAATGTGACCAAATTTAAATGTATAAAGATACAACTCTCAACCATTGCCTTATTTTTTGGGAAGACACTTAGCTAAGGTTATAGACATAATTAATTTATGAAATGAATATTTGTGAGAAAGGCCTAATTGTATCTAAGGTCTTACAATGTAACTCACAAAAGGAAAACCAAATAGGTGTAAAAATGAAAAGTGTTTATAATAAAGAAGGGTATTTTGTGAGGAAGGTTTGGTCCTATCAAGGTTTGACATTATAACTCATAAAAGGAAAATCACAAAAGTGTAAAAAGTAATAACATTTTTAAAGCAATAAACCAAAGACTTACAAGAGATTTGAAGGTTGACTAATGAAAATGAAAAAGAAAAAATTCATGAGGATAACTGGGTCTTATTTGATGAGTCCATAGAATGTCTCATTATATATAAGTAATGACCCTATTTCTCCCCTATTAATCTCTCTCTTAATAGATTTGAATGTGTATTTTATAACTTTTTTATATTATAAAGTAGAAAATGAATATGTTTACCTTGGTTATTATGTGTGAGTCAATGTTGCTTATTTTTACCACTATATTCTAAACCTTTTCATGGAAAATACATTAGTTTTGTATGTACAAGTTGCATAAACATAGTATGATAAAAAATTATTATTTTGGTGAATAATTAGACTAATAAAGACAAGTGAAAATAATAATGGAGCAGCTCAAACTAACACCAGAGTCTATAGTATGGATATGAAATCTACTAGTCTAGTTCTAGAGTCTACCAATCTAGCACTAGAGTATGCCAGTCTAGCTGTAGAGTATGCCATTCTAGCTCTATATTCACTAAAGATAGTCATAAATATAATTGAAGTATGTTTTGGTTTTGGTCCATTGATGAATACATCATGAATTCTTAATCAAGAACCTTCATTTGAGCCAATTCTCAATCCATGAGGAAACTTACCAAATATAGTATTCCTGTTTATAGACATTATTTATAATAATGTTTTATAAAGGCATCATTATGAATATTATGAATTTATTTATTAGATCATACATGAATATAAGTGAATATCTTCTCTACATGTACACCTATGCATCTGTTCCATTGTTTCACCTTGAAATGTGGAAGGAGGTTGTAACTTCTTTTTTGTTTTGTAAATAAATTGGATGTTGTTATCAATCTTGTTAGGGATTATATTTTGGTAAAATTTTAAATAATAATTAGGAAATATAACCAATGCATCTTGGTTGATTTTTAATTAATTATTAAGTAATAAATTTTGATACATTGAGGTTAAGTAGAGTTATTAAAGTATTTTCCAGATTGTAAGCATTATAAAAGTTAATGAAGATTTGATGTTCTTGAAAGACTAAGTGTGATGTACATACTATTCCAAGAAAGATTAAGCACCCACTCAACCAAGGAACCATGATTTTTTTGTGGTATTTTATGATTTGTATTAATGTTATTTAATCTTTTATGTCTTTATGTTAAAAATGTGATTTGGTCTAGCTTGCATGTCTATCTCTATGTGTTTATATTTTAAGATATTTTATGTGTTTTAAATTCTAGAATTTTATTTATCAAAAAATGTGTTAATTTCCAAGCACCTTTTCAATTAAAAAAATAGATTAATGTGTACTTTCCTTTATTAGTAAGTGTGTTTCAAGGTTTTTTAAAGGCCTCTAGGAAAAATCTCTATGTAAATTTTTGGCAAATATCAAAAAGTTAGTTTCAAAATGGAGGTGAGTTGAAGGGAAAATAGTTTCATCAAGAAGGAAAATCATATGCATCACCCTATGGATAACATCAAGATTATGAGGATAATGTATAAGGTATTTAGAAAGTGGCCAAAACTTGTGGATGATGTCTAGACTCTATGTGCAACATCTAGAGTTTGTGGATAGTGTTTAGATCTTGTGGACATTGTCTAGAGCCTATGAATAATGTATAAATCCCATGGACATCATATAGATCTTACATATGCTATCTAGAGTTTATAGATGATGTCTAGAGTTTGTGGACACCATCCATATCTTGTGGATGCCATCCAGAGCCTATGTATGCCATCCAGACTCTCTAGACACTATCCAAACTCTATGAACATTATCCAGAGTATATGGACAACATATAGAGTCTATAAATGCCATATGGATTTTATAAATGGCATCTAGAGTCAGTGGATGATGTTCAAACATTATGGACAATGTTTAGAGTTTGTAGATACCATCTAGAGCCCATGGATGGTGTCCATGCCTTATAGACATTATCTAGAGCATGTGAAAATTGTCCATGCTGTTTGGTCACCATACATTTTGTTTAGATGTCATCCAAAGCATGTGGATGGAATCTAGTCTATCTTTCTGATGTCTATCTCATTTGGATGACACCTAGAATCTATGGGAAATGCCTATATATATCCCTCTCCCCTTATATTTTGTCATTTCTCTCGTAAGCTTAGTTCAAACCTCAATCTCATCCTTTGTACTAAATCTCATCCTCTACTCTAAGTCTCATAAATAAATTCCAACCCTATATTTTCTACCTCTAATTAAAAATGTATTTACAAAAAATATTATTTACTCAAAGATATTGAGGCTTCTAGAAGATGAGAACTCTTACAGAGAATGGATTGATGTATGTTGCTTAAGAGACCTTATTTACATGGCCCAATATGATACAAACATGAATTTGTTGAACATTATTATGTCTAGTTACAAACCTACTTCTGGAGTATTGTGTCTAGTTACAAACCTACTTTTGGAGTGCTTTATTTTAGCCTAGACTCTCAAACTCTTAATTTTGGCACCTCACCTTCATATATTGAGTGTTTGTTAGGGATGCCACACAAAAATGTCAAACCTATATCCATGGAAGTTGTTTTGTTTAAGGATGACAAAATATATTTGGAAAATCACTTGGCTATTGATAAATCTACCTCGATAGGTAATCTTATTTTTGTTAATTAATATTCAATGTTTTATGTATGAAATTCATAGGTAAACGTCTTAGTTAAAGATTGTAATTAATTTTTTACTTCCATTATAGTCACCCATAATCATTTGATAAGGGGAATTTCAGTTCAAAATATATCAAACCCATATCTATAATCCCTCATTGAATTTTTCTAGGTGAGGATTGTTTTATAGGGAAGACTCATAGACCTTTTAGGCTATAATATACATTGTCCATTCTCTTGGTGGATAAAAATTTGATTGGTGTACATTAATTTTGAATAAGATAAGAAATGATTTGGATTATGCTTTTAAAAGTGACACACAATTTTTGTTTTTAATTATATTTTAGGTTTATACAAGGTGTGTCATGAGTTAAAGGTAACAACTATTCTAACTATCTTTCATAAAAAAATGAAATCTAATTCTATGGCCTTTGGTGAGCTAGAATTAATTTTGAAGTTTACTTCTAAGTCATAAAATTCTCATGTTATTTTCTTGTTACAATTCAAATTAATTTTGTTTATTTCCTTATAATAGAGAATACAATATTTTTCTCAATCAAGAAGAGAAGTCACATTGAATAAATACCATCCCATTGAGGGCTCTGG
Organism: Torreya grandis; assembly: GCA_037957365.1. Lineage (NCBI taxonomy): Eukaryota > Viridiplantae > Streptophyta > Pinopsida > Cupressales > Taxaceae > Torreya > Torreya grandis. The sequence goes on from JARHVA010002674.1 coordinate 2,393,607, forward strand.
GGATTGTCATTCAGATAGGCGTGATGGCATAGATTCTAGTGTGATGACATCATTGATAAGGAAAAATAAGATGTAGGGATCTATCTCACCTACTCTTGCATGTCAATTAGGGACCTTAGGCACATCCATAAATCCAAGTTTTAAAATTTTAATTTTATTAGAATTTTAAGTAACAACATTTTTTTAGAATTATTAAAGTTTCATTTAATTTTATAGTGATATCCAAAATTGGTAACATTTTCCATCAACCTGTTCAACATTGGCCTTCAGTGTAAGGTATTTGACTTCATGTTTGTAACTACGCTATTTTTAAATTAGATAAACTTGAACATGTTAAATTAAATTTTTTATTATTTAACAAAAATTAAAGCTTCATCTTCTCTTACAACACATCCACCACAATAAAACATATCAACAACTCATTGTATAGATCCTAAGTCTAACATCTCTGACCTTTAGTTTAACTTATTTTAAATTTTGATGAAGTTTATTTATTGATTTGTGATGAAATTTCCTATTGCAAGGAAACATTCATTAAGAAGTAATATATAAACACCACCACCACCCCATATTGTATATATTAGTGGGAATAATTTAGCTCTGATAATATGTAGTAAGGGAACAATACATATAACAACATCATGTCAGAGTGAGCTATAATAATATTGATTTGAGTGAATGGGCCAATTCAATATGTAATGTGAGACACATATTGTTCAAGACAATATAGATCAAATAATAAAACTGCAAGAATGAACCAAAGAGAAATAAGACATGAATGAGACAAGATAATCCACATAATATTTCATTAGAAATATGAAAGGTAGTAGGTATATATATAGGTTGGATAAGGGAAGATACCACACATTCTAGTGAATGTGGTATTAATATTTTCGAGTAACCAACACGACCTCTAGATCCCTAAGAAAGTAAATGAAACCATGTATCCAAAACCCATAGGAAAAAGGCCTATACCAACACCCTCCACAAGCACAAATTAGGTAGATGATGATATAAAAAATGGGTCTCGACAACAAGGCCTGATGAGGTATCCATGTACAATGCAATCTCTCATAAATTAAAGAAAAGGAGAAAAACTATATGAAAAAATCCCCCTAAAAAGAGAGACAAATAAGTGAAGAGGCTAGAAGCTACCCCTAAAGATGATGAAACTACTAAGATGGACCATACCCCAAGAAGATCTTGTAGATGAATAGACTTTCTCTAAGGGAAGGGTTTGGTGAAGATATCAGTAACTTACTTTGAAGACTGATAAAATACTAAGTTGATAACCTGATCATGAATTAGATATCAAATGAAGTGCATATGAATCTTGATGTGTTTGGTCCTCTAATGAAGTATCAAATTCCTACAAATTTAAATGGTTCTCTGATTATCACAAAATATGACTATAGGCCATTTGATCTAGATACCAAGCTCAAAAAGAATCCTCTAAAGCCAAATAGCTTCAATAGTTATGTTAAGAGCTCCCCTATACTCTACCTCTATGGAAGATAGAGAAATAACATTGTGATTCTTACTCAACCAACTGATAGGGATAGAATCCAATGAGAAACTATAACCTGAAGTGGACTTATGACTCTCAATGTCACTAGCCCAATCTTAGTCTGTGTAGCCAACCAAGTTAAAATATGAACCAACCCTATAGTGTATCCCATACTTGTGTGAACTTTGAATATAGTGTAAATTCCTCTTAGTTACTTTTCAATGTAGCTCATGGGGATCCTACATGAATATCAAAATAATCCAAACAACATAAGAGATGTCTGGTCTAGTGTAAGTTAAGTAAATGAGGCTACCAATAAGTTATCGATATAAGGTAACATCAACTAATGCAGTGGAATAATCTATCTTGAGCTTGAATCTAGATAGGAATGGAGTTAGAGATGGCTTACAGTCATGCATATGAAACCATGTCAAAATATCAAGAGTGTATTTTGGATATGAAAGTGGAATCCCTAAATCTATCTAAATGATCTTAATGTCAAGGAAGTAGTGTAGTAGGCCCAATTTAGTCATGGTGAATATGTCCTGAAGAGTTTTCTTCATAAGTGAGATAGTTGAAGAAGAACTCCCTACGATCAAAAGGTCATCAACATACAAAAAAATTATCAATAATGAATCATCCTACCATAATAAGTACACATTGAGGTTTGAGTGGCATCTAATCAAACCTAAAGTAAGAAATAAGGAATCCATTTTTGAATACCAAGCCCGAGGGGCCTATTTGAGGCCATAAATATATTTCCTAAGTTTGCATACTAAAGAAGAATCTCAAACAAAACTAGGTGGCTATTCTATGTAGATCTCCTCCTTAAGGTCTCCATAAAGAAATGCACTCTTCATGTCCATTTGATGTACGCTCCATCCATGTGTTACAACTACAATAAGTGTGAGTCTGATCGAAGTCATCTTGGCCATGGGTGCAAAGGTATCTGAGTAGTCGATGCCAACTACCTATGAAAATCTCTTAGCTACCAATCTAGCCTTGTACTTGTCAATAGACCCATCTATAACATACTTGGTCTGATATATCCAGTGACATTGAACCATCTTCCTTCCCTTAGGAAGAGAAGTCAAATCCAAAGTGTGATTGCTAATCAAGAAATTTTATTCCTCATCCATGGCTCTATCCCACTCAAGTAAGCCTAAAACTAATCTAAAAGTCTATGGATTTGATGTGGAAGTGAAAAATTCATGTTTTCCACTCTAAAAGTCTACTTAAGTATATTTTTCATCATCTGGATCCTCTACCTAAGTGTTAACACTCTCAAGCATCTACCTTGCCTAAAAAGGGCATGAAATGGGTGAGTCATGTGCTGAATCATCATCCCTTTATACATGCCAAGAAGTGGATGAGGATGACTCCCCATCACTTTATTCACTATTAAAACTAGAAGAAGAAGTGGCCTCTACCTCAAGAACTTAATGTGAATGATTTGAATCCTTAGACTACTCATCCAAATTGAGTGAAAATGATGTAGAAGGGGAAGTGTCAAATAAAGAGTCGATGAGACTCTCCTAAAATGTAACACTCCTCTCAATAAATAAATGATGAGTCATAGGATGAAGGAGTCTATAACCTTTGACCCCATCTAGATACCCCGCAAATATGTAAGGTTTGGATTGAACCTCTATGGCCTTGCATTTATTTTTGGGAATGCATGCAATCATTGGTGATCCAAAGACCTTGAAATGTTATACCTTTGATTTCTTATTATGCCAAGCCTCATAAAGAGTGATGACCTTTAAATATTTGTGAGGAATGTAGTTCTAAATGTAACATGCACAATTGATGGCTTCTATCTAAAACTATAGAACCAATGATCTAGAGTGAATCATGTAGTTGACCATCTCTTTCAAGGACTGATTCTTGCATTCTACTACACTATTTTATTGAGGAGCATACAAAACTATCCACTAAGGGTCAATGCCCTTAGTGGTACAAAAATACTCAAATTTATGGTTTATGTACTCTTCCCCATTGTCTGTTCAAATAATTTTGATGCACTTTATATATTATTTCCTAGCTAAAGCCTTCAAGTCTCAAAAACTATTAAAAACTTTAGACTTTTGTCTAAGAAAGTAGACCCATGTGTATTTTTAAAAGTCATCAATGAAGGTGAGGATGTATCTAGTCCTGATAAAACAAGGACGGGGAAACTACCCCATAACATCAATATGAATCAACTCAAGAGGTATTGAAGCTCTCCTAGCTTTGCCTTTGTCAAAATTCTCTTTTGTATTTTTTCTAAGGACACAACCCTCACAAAGTCGCTTATAGAATTCAACTCTAGGCAAGCTATAACCATATCCTACTGACTTATCTACTCAATATAGTGGTAGTTAAAATGGATGAACCATCCATGACATAGTTTTCTAACTCCATCTGAATGGGTAAGCAATGTGGTAGGAGGAACATCTGGAGCAAAAAGGGAGAAGTTGCATAGCCTGGAATAGTGATTAGCCACCCCAATTGATGTAAGGAATCCTTTTGGATCCCAAAATGAACTCATTTTTGGTTTGAAATTGTCTTGTAGGTGTTTTTTAGGTGTGATAGGTCCTATTTGTGTCTTTAGGTGTGATCTAGGTTTGTTCAAGTGGCATAAAATTTGAATTATGGAGTTTCCCTCTAAAACTACCACATTTGAAAATTTGAATTTTTTAACCCTATGGAAGAATTTCCATGAATTATATGAGGTTGATCAAGGTGTAAAACATGTTAAAAATGTGTTCAAGAGTCTTAAGATTATTTCAAGGTCCTAAATAACATCTTAAGTTTATAAGTATGGTCATAAAGTGCAGATGATGGAAAACATTCAAAAGGCAATGGAATTTTCAATTACCTCCATGTAGAAAAAGGTTCAAGATTCAGTTATGCTTAGTGGGAGAGTCAGTTATGTTTGAATAGATATTTTATTCCTTCGAGTGGGTGAATAGGATAATGTAATTACAAGTTTTGAATGGAAATAAGAAGAATGTTTTGTGAAGCACTCTGTTGTTTTGAATGTATGAGAGATACTTGTAGACCCCATTGAGGTCTAGAATCATTTGCTGACTGAGTAGTTTCTTTAATGCAAGAAAGGAATTTAAATTTTCTTCCAAGTGTAATTTTAATCTAGTGACTGTGTGTTTATGAAGAGAAACCCTTTTTCCTAGATAAACAAAAACATAATCCTACCTGTGAATGTTTATCTGCTATTACAGACTATGTTTTATGTGATATTGGATCAAATGATGTTGGCTAACCATTATTTGTATTCTTAATAGAATATTGAAGGTATTTAGAAATCATAATTTATATGAAATGGTGTTTAGATCATCTGGTTTTCAGACCTTTTTCTAAATAGACCCCTTGTTATGGAGTTGATTCTTTATATACCAATTATATTGTGATTGTCATAAGATAACTGATGTTGGATCTATATTGATAAATCAACTAAGAAATGAATAATATTTTAAGTTTTATAATGTTTAAGGATAAATTCCTATAAATTCCAATAATCATATTGGATAGACAAGGAAACCCTATGTTTGTCAAGAAATCTGTTATGACTACTCAGACTATGTATGTAGGAAAGGGTCATTGCATCAATTGATTCAAGTTGTATGCAGATAAAAGTGAAGATTGAGATTATGTTACTTTTTATTGGAGGTGGAAAATAATCATATAAAAATAAGAAATCCTTTTTTCCAAAGAGATTCCAAAGATTGAATTCTCTTCTTGTAGCAGATAGGGATTCATTTGATTGTGAAAATGTTAGACATTCTTTGGTAAAGATTTTGACTTTAAATCATTCCTTGGTGCTCAAAACATGATGAGGTAATTACATTATATGTATTTTAAGTTACTTTTATTCTCAGGTTGCTTTTTTAAATGTGATAACCTCCTATATAGATAATTGTGCCTGTATACAGTCATTTTGATAACATAGTCAAGTAGGTTTTGTATAGAAAAAGTGGAACAGTCAAAAACGAAGAGATATTTGAGGTTTAGAGAAGGTGGTATAGGTTTATCCAAACCTTAAGAATATAATTTGGATATTTTAAACTCAAAAAATCATTCGTAGTGGAATTTTGATTGCTCTCAGCTATAGTAGGACCTAGAAAACCCTAAACTAGGGTTTGATCATTTTAGAGAGATTACATTGTACATTTTTATTGAAACTTTATGGAAAGCTTAGGTATAAAGTATTTAAAAATATTTTAGGGTTTATTTTGTGTGACCATATGTATAATTATGGATTCTAAATATTGATATCAAAAGTAACCCTAAGAGACCTAATAGGGGTAAATAATGGTTAAAAGAGGTTTGGAAAGCTAGTCAAAATAACGAGTTGAGATCTAAAAGTGAATATTTAGATAGATTTTGATAAATGGTATCATATTCAAGTGAAATTTTTGAAGGTACAGTCTATACACATCCATAAAATTCCGTCAAGAGGGCTAGTAGGACTGAGATAAAGCAGGCAAGGTTGGGGAAAAGGTATGGGGTGATGATTGAAAAGTGTTTGTGGGTCTTGGAAGGTATAGTTGAGAGATGAATGGGATTGAAAGGGTGATGAAATACTTGAACAAATCCTAGATAGATAGATGAAAATCATATGAAATCTACATTTCTTATGAGAAGTGAGGCCAAGTATCATTACTAGACAAGTGATTCAAGTGGAAAACTATAAAGTTGTTTGTAACTATGTATTTGATCTATATCACTAATGCAACTATCAATTTACTATGTAGCTCTCTAATCTCAATTGAATCTAGTGTGAACTCAACTCTCATGTTCTGCACTATGTGAGTAATCTAATACACTAAAAGAAGATAGGTTAATAGTGAAGGTAGACTCATAATATTTATAAATGTTCCACCTTTAACTTCAACAATCCCTCTTCCTACAACCTCCACTAGAGTGACATAAGCCATAGTGATAGAGGACACGCTATAGGGATCTAAGTCAAGAAACTCAACCTCTAATGAACCCATATGGTGTGAAGCACTAGAGTTGATAACCCAAGATGAAAAAAATGTGGAAGCTACTGTAACTAAATATTTGACCTTAGGTTTTTCCTTCCCTTTTTCCTTTTATTTATAATATTATGTGGTTGATGATGACTATTTGATAGACTCAGGGACCCCTATATTGTTTTTCTCTAGGAGATGTGTAAAGTAGTCTATCTATTTCTTCATACACTTGTGCTCATCATGCTCATTCTTCTTGAAATAGGAACACTTAACATTTTATCTCTTAAGTGTCCATTCAGAGGAGGAGGTTTCAATGATAGTTTTTGTAGTGGTTTTATGTTATTTCTTCTTCTTAGGATCTTTCCTCTTCTATTTCTTATTTTGTTGCTAGAGGCTTTCTATTTCCCATTCTCAACAATGAGGGATGAAGGTTTAGAAGACTTGAGGGTTCCCATATGGATTAATTTATCCCATTCCTTAGTTAAATATATAATTAAGTCATATAAGAATGGCATTGTATAGTTGGCTCCCATGGTTCTCTTGGTCTCATAAAAGGTAGAGACAAATATAGAGTAATCAGGTCCTAGTTTTGCAAGCATAGAAAGAACTAATTGATCACCTTTCTTTTCAATTCCACACTCTTTTAATTGTAATCTAAGTGACTTAAGATTCATGAATAATCCCTCCAAAGTGTCAAATTTTCTAGGGCTTAGACTAATTAGCTCAATCTCAAGCTCATGACCCCTCATGGTGTCAATTTTCCCAAACAATTTTTTTAGGGTATCCCATACTTCTTTGGAAGATTTGGCTAACTTTATGTGAAATAAGAGTTTTGATGAAACTGAAAGACATAATATTCCAAAATCTTCATCACATCTATTAAAATATTTTATCTTATTTACTTTAGCTGTGGGCTCAACTTCTACCCCCATTGTTATGTGAAACAACCCTTTACTTGTAAGAACCATTACAATCTTATTTTTCCATTCCTAGTAGTTAAAGGGTGTGAGTACATTAACAATGCTAAGATCCATTTCATAATTAAGATTAATTATGTTTTTTTTGTTGTTTCAAAAATCAAATGTGTAGAAAATGAGAGAATTTTTAGAACAAAATCATAACCATAATACAAGCCCCCTAAAACTATGTCAGGTGCCCCCCCAAATTTTGGCACTTTATAAAATAGTGCATTTTATAAGGTAAATTGGCCCAATGCATGGGAAAAAATAAATTACACAATTTTTCAAAATATGGTACTCAATTTTGAGTTATCATTTGTAAGATATTAACATAATGATTTCCCATAAATAGGCCTATGACTAAAAACATGCACTTGAAACTTAAAAAATCACCCTTGGGTGAGGTAAAATATACCTTCCAACCACTTGTTAGAACCATAATTTCACTATTGACTTAAAAAATTCAATGTAAGTGGGAAAAAGTTTACCTAGTTACCTCGATATACGTGAAAGTAAGTGTGACTTCTTTCAGTAAAAAATACAACTTTTACAAGAAAGAAGATATTAGTAGGCTTTTTTTTTAGTAGAGAAATGACAGATTATATATGTTTTTATTTCCATGTCTCTCAAAACATATTATATAATAGAGCTTATGTAGATCCAACTCAGCATTCATATCTGAAATAAAAAAACACCTTGCAAGTAATTTCAACACCTCAGTCTTAGAAAATGATGAAATAAGGAATAAATGCTTTTGATCTTGGTTTGTTTCTATAGTAAAAAGGCACCTTAGCTATAAAAAAAATCCAATGTATCAACATAATAGGGTCAAATTAGATCTGATTCAGTTTTGGAAGAGGAGGTAAGGCACCAAGCAAAAAAGGATGCCACTTTCCACACAGTTGTGTCCAACACCAACATAGACTACTCTTTTTCTCCCTAAAATGACCTATCCTTGCTAATGTAGGTCTATTCTCTACCTTATATCTTTCAAATACAATTCCAAAATAAAAGGTTTAATGCAGGTGATGCCAATGGAGAGAAATTTTAGTGCTACAATCAAAATGCAACTTAGATTTTAAAGATATCAAAATAAAACTCAACATAAACAAAATATAGATGCCTATGCAAATATAAATGCTTTTATAAAGGAATCCAAATTGGTATTTTAGTGATAAAAATAGTAGATCTAAAAAAATGATGCCAAAGTGTAGAATAATTCCACAAACCACATTTCTCCAACCAATACGTAGATCTGGAAAAGACAAGGATGCCACACTAGAAGAGTACACCAAACACTCAAAGAATGCAGAAAAAATATAATCCTAAAATCTAGATCAGGTTTGATACCATATCAAAATGAGCTTCAAGAATACTAATTCAAGTGAATGCATTGATTTAATATGCAATGTGAGATGTGTATTATTAAAGACAATATAGATAAAAAATGTAGCTGTAAGAATGAACCAAAGAGAAATAAGACACGAATGAGCCAAAATAATCCACATAATATTGCATTAAAAATATGAAAGGGAATAGGTACATTTATAGGTTAGAGAAGGAGATATACCACACATTCCAGTGAATTTGGTATTAATATTTCCAAGTAACCAACATGACCTCTAGAGCCCTAAGCAAGCAAATGCAATTGTGTAGCCAAAACTCATAGGAAAAAGGCCTACACCAACACATCAGAGTTACCCATTTTGTTTGTGGGTGGAGTATCTGCTAAAATAGGTGCCTCTAAATTTTTATAGAATATTGATCTTGATGATACTTTAGTTGAGGGTATTAATTCAATTCCTACAGATAGATTGGTTACACATAATATTATTCAAGTATCTCAATACTAAGATCCTAAAAATATAGTTGGATGTGGTTCATCTAGTTCACCACCTTAGCAATGAAATGATGAGGAAAAATCTTTTGATGAATTGACATCCTTTCTATTAAATACTCTTGTTATAGATAATGCTTTCACTTTGTTAGATGACATAGTATAGAATAATTTTAAAGTATTGAAACAATGGGAGATTCGGGGTAAGGATTTGGTAAAGGAAATTAATGAGCCTTATCATAACCATTCACAAAGATATTCTTTATATTCTTTGTTTCAAAATGATCCATCCAAAATGGATGTCTTAGTGAATCAAGATGAATTGATATCAATTACAGTGATAAATCCATATAATGATAACATTTTAAATTTTATGATAAATAGATTATAAAATTTGAATGGAAAGGCATAGGCATACTAAAAAAAATGGGCAACAAATCAAAACCTTTTTTTCCTTACCAGTATAGAGAGATAAAGCTTTTCTAAGTAATAAGTTTTTAATGCATTTTAATCACACTTTTATAATTTTTATCTGACCTACTTTATTTTCCAAATTTCAATAAAAATATAAAAACCTAAATAATGAAGCAAAATTACTTAATATTCTTCTAAAAATGGTGCATAGAATTTTAAATTCAGTAATTTCATGGAAGGAAAAACTTGTGCTATTAAAAAAATAAAATAATACACTGAGGAGGATCATCAAAGAACATGGCATGGATCCAGAAGTTTTTATGAAGGATAAAATAGATACAGATCCCTCTATATTATCAATAGGAGATGTAGTGCATGAAAAAAAGGATAATACTTGTAAATATTAATGCTATAGCTAAGGATATTATTCGAGAAGGTGTCGTACATTCTGATTCAAGGAAAGGGGAAACTGAGGCAACATCATCTATTTCTCAACAACAAACTAGAACTCCTCATGTGAAATGATATCTATTCACTACACATAGCTCTCTTTAATGCAAATGAGATATGCAAATGATGTTTTTTATATATGTTATGTTGAAACTAAACAATTTATATTGTAAATTAAACTTTCAAGTTTAAATATAAGTTTATGTTTTTGTTTTATTCAGTGCATTTTATCCACGACAAGGTTTATATTATATTAAAAATTTACTACTTTAGATGTATAGTGATAATACCATAATTAATTGATGTATAATATTCAAAACCACATGAAACAATCTCACAACTACATGAAATAATTGACTCTTATAAAAAATAAATATTTTCCTTACATATAACCTAAATATATTGTTTAACAAAGCTTGAATTTTAAATAATTACAATATAACACACCTATTTTAAAATAATACAATAATGTAATTTATGAAGTCTTGAAATTTACATAATAATAATGTCTCAATGATTTATGATACAAATGTTAATATAAAAATCAATTACAAGATTGAAAGTTGAAACATACATACTAAAATTCAGGTAGTTGAAATAGTTTTTTAGTAGTCCTTAATTGTCATTTGTATGTACTATATCTAATGCATATATAGTCTCAATATATGGATTAGCTATGTAATTTGATGTATTGATAACTCCTCTTATTTGACTAAGTGAATTATAAATTTTAAGTCCTCTATCATAGGGAAACACATCCACTGAATAATGTGAAACATACAATCTCAAACATGTGTCTAGATTTATATCCAATATATTATGAAGTTTCAATTTAATAAAAGATAATGAACTAAAGACTCTTTCATATTTCATAGAGCCCAAAATCCTTGTTTGTTATAGTTCAAACAATTAAAAATATTCACTAATATATTCCTGCAGGATGGTATTGGGATACAATTTTTCCATAGCCTTGTAATAGCACCATTTTTAGTTGGCTCATTTAGACACCTATATTGATCAATCATTATGAATCCAAAATGGGTAGACTATTTTATTATTAATCCTTTTTTTAAAATAATTATAATTTCAAATACATTGGTATTTATAGACTTAGAAAAATGTTTATTAAAAGTGTCCATGTATCTAAGAAATAAATTACTAATTTTTTCCTTACAATCCCTAGCTCTCCAAGATATGGGATTCACCACTGCCATGGATTCAAGAAACTCATCCCTTTGAAAATTTTCTCCAATTTATGTAATCAAGATATTCTTTATCTTTCTCAATTCTATTCATGTTTCAAATATCATAGTTTTGTAAAGAATACATGTTATAGGGACTTCAATTTCTAATTCTACTATATCAACTCATTTTTGGAATGTGTGCATTGATATTTCCTTTCCATTAATGAAGAAAAAAATATTATCATTAATATTAAATTTCATATAGGATTTTGGATTCTTAATATCTATTAAAGTTTTCCAACTAGAAAAAGCATGTAGCTTATAACTATTTTTTCCCAAGTATACGATATCAAGAGATTAACAAACCTATTTTCTCAAATATACGAAGTCTAAAATATATAGATCTCCCTTGAGCATGTTTCGTCAAGAAATTTATTTCATTAAATATTGGGATAATAACACATAGTGTCAAAAACATTTCCAAATATGATAAGTGGTTCAAAAAATCTTTTACCTTATCGACTTTCATATGGTATTTAAACATAAAACCTACCAATGATAGAATTCTTTAAAACATTTTCATGCAATCTCATACATGGAAATCGATCTTGTATCAATATATTTTATAATATTTTTAACATTGGTAACCCCAATTGTAAATTTATAAAACTCTAAAAATATTTTTTGAATGCTTGACATATAAGCATGCAAATCATAGATAGGTTCCTCCACTTTTGTGAAATTTTCAAATATTCTTACATTTTTATATGCAAGATACATTCCATGGGACATGTAATGAATTAAAATCATATATGGGGAAATTGTTTTCTATAGTCAAACACATAAACCATTTCTATTCCCCTACATTATTTCTACACCTTCAACTCCAAAACATACCAACTTTTTAGCTATAACATAATCATCCATCCTAGAAATATCCCTCAAATTAGAAAAAACTAACTTAAAAAAGTTTTCTACATTGTAATTTTCAACCATTTTATGTATAGATAATAGACGAGGTGCCCTTTAATTAATCTTAAAAGTGTAAACATGGATACAAACCCATGTTGTGTTGTCAACTACTATGACCTCATCAATAGACATTGAGATAAATCTTGCATTTTAAACTTTTTCTTTCAAATCTTCCTTCTTAATCATTGCAAAACATTTTGCCATGTCCCAAGCACTACCATTTGACCAATGTGATTATGGAATGTTATGAAGTCCATTATATTGGAACAAACTTTTATAATCTAAAAATTTAGATATAGGTCTACTTTTTTTAAGAATGTGGTAGATAATTGAGAATTTTAATTTTTTGGCATGTTGATTAGACTAAATAAACTTTCTCATTTGAGATATAATTATTCCTCCTTTCTCAATTAGATGTCACATATGTCTCTAATGTTTTCATAGTTTTCTATGTATCTAACATGCATGCATTCATTGACATCTTTTCATCTATGAGTCCTTTTAATATGTCCATCTTGTTCAATCGACACATAAAATTTGCCACAATGTTTCTCAATTGTGTCTAGCTTAAGTTGAATTTTGTGTTCCTTTCCTAATTTAAAATAACATATTGTATATTTACATTTAGTTGGGGTATAGTTACTATTTTATATCTCTATTGGTTCAATGAAAAGAAATTTTACTACCTAGTCAAACTTAAAAGACCATCTAATTGTTCATCTACTTCTTTATCCTCACATATATTTCTAAGTAATTTTATATACTAAAGTTTGTGTCTATTGAGTAAAAGTGTCTTCTGATAGACTTATCTCATAATCTAGAATGTCCTCAAGTCTCCTCTTACTTGTCAAGAATTTTGAATTTGTATTTGTAATGGAAGTTTCTATTTTATGAGATCTAAAAGTTTCTTTCAATGTTTGTATCATATCATCTGGTTTGTACTTCTCTATAGCCATGCCTTATTCAAGAATGTCTTCAAGTGGTGACATGTCATCATTAATAATATATTCAATTGGTGAAATAATATTGTGATTAAATTATTCATTTATAAAACCACTATCAGTGGAAGGATCTACATGAATAAATATTTTGATCTTATCCTTCAAATGTTAAATAACAATTATTAAAAATAAATAAAGAAATTTTGTGAATCATTTAGTACCTATATTTTGAGCGGGTGTAGGCATTATAGGTTGAATTTACTTGGGTGTTCTTGTTGGATACCCAAAATAAGATAATATAATTTTTGTCATTGATAATTGTCTTAATATCTTACCATTAACACCAAATGAAATTACAGATAATGTTTTTTTCCAAGTCAAGTTACATCCTACCATTTGGGTATTGTGAAGTCAATCATCCTTTCCATCTAGCTACTATTAAGAGTCCTTATAGATTCTAAACATTACCAAGTACTTTTGGTCATTTCATAGTCCCTATAGATGTTATACAGACCCTTTGGATAATGTCTAGTCTATTTGGTTACTGTCTAGACCTTGTGGATGGTGTTAAAACCTTGTAAATGACATTTAGACCCTATAGATGACATCCAATTTATCTAGTCACCATCTAGTCCCTATGGATAATATATAGACTCTGTGGATGATGTCTAGTCTATCTATTCATTATTTAGACCTTGTTGATGTTGTCTAGTCTATATGGTCACTGTCTAAACCCTATGGACAACATCCAAACTCTATGGACATTATCTAGTCTATCTAGACATCTTCAAAACCATGTGGATGATGTCTAGACCCTATGGATGGTGTCCAGTATATTTGGTCCTTGTCTAGACCATATGGATGATGACAAGACCCTATGGACACTATATATTCTACCTAGTCATCATTTATCCTTGATGGATGTCATATAAACCCTACGGATGCCTTTTGATTCTATTCACTATGTGGACCCTTTGGTTAGTGTCTATGTCTCTTCACCACCATATTGGTACCCTTATCATTATCTAGATTTGATTATCACTACCCACATCATGTGGCTACCATCAAGTCCATGTGGTCATTTGAGGCTGGGTTGAATTTTTGATCTTGATCATCTATGGAATATATTAGATATACGGTGTATAATATATGTTATCAAAATAGTGCATAATGTCCTTAGATGGCATGGCAATTTATATTCAAAATTGTGGAATTAGTTGTCAATGGTAGGTGAACCAACATCTAAATTACATTTATAACCCAAAATTTTTAGCAACTTGGTGCTCTTTACTGATCTAAAAATAGGCAAATCCATATTTTAGAGAATAGAATATTTGTGAATTAACAAAGATTCAACACTAAAAAAACCTTGATGTGTTTAATTTTCTTGTCAAAATTTCAATTTTACATAGAGTGTTTATTTTCTATGTAATTAGATAGATTTCAATTTAAGTTGACTATAGAAGACCTTTAGGGATAAATTATCCATAAATCCCCTCAAATAAATAATTTTTAGTTACTATTTTGACACCTTACTATTGATTGTCATTAGATATCGACCCTAGTTTGATATGACATCAACCAAGTTGAATTGATTTAAATGAGGATATTGAATACACTCATCATTTTTGACACCATTGTTGGGAATTCTCTGGGTGTTAGTAGGGTGTAAATCTTGAAACTGACAATTGATTAATAAAAACTTCCCATAAATAAAATAAATAAATGAATAGACAAAGAGATTTAAAGGGAATACACATTCTAAAAACCCCTCAAAAAAGTAGAAATATTATTAAGTCAAAAGAATAAAGTGCTTTAGAAGACCTTCTATGAAAATAAATTTAGATTGTTGTGGAGGAACCATTTATATCCTCTCCTAAACTTTGAGATCATTCCCCAAAATTAGGTACATCCTTTAAAATGAAGTAATTGAGGCTAAAACGTAGTATAAATTAGATCTTTGAATTTCAATCAAGTATCTTTCCAAACATTTATGAAGATTCAAAACCTCTCAAGAGAACTCTTTATAACATCTTTTGGAAAACCATGAGAGATAATCTAGGAAACAATCCACTAAACAGGGCTACAAGAGGTGAAACTCAACCATCAGGTAGAACATTCACCTATCCTATTACCCTGGATTAAGATATGAATGATAAAATCAAGAACATATCTCCATCCATACTACCTAATTTTAAAGTATTATGTATAGAGGATCTTGATCAATTTATATTTGAATTTAAAGTCTTGTATCAAACATATGACTACAAAATTTATAATCACAAACTAAAATTATTCCCTTCTACACTCAAGGATTTAGTCATGAGATTGTTTATGGGTTTACAACCAAATTTCATTCACATATGGTATGAAATGGAAAATATATTACTGGATAAATATTAAAACTATAGTACAGTAAGTGATAGAAAAGAATTCTTCTTCTACATAAACCAAAAGGCAGATGAGAATATGGAAGACTATCTTGACCATTTATTCTTTGCACATAGAAGATGTAGGTCTAAATTAGAATAAGATCTAAGAAAAACATTTTTCTTAAATGGATTGGATGATGAAGCTATGGAATCTTTGAACTTAATGGGAAAAGGAGACATAAACAAATTTGGTCTAAATGTATAGTTGAACTATGCAAAAATTATTTAAGAACAAGGGTTAGTGTCAGGGAAATGAAAACAAAAAAGGGAAGAAATGATGAAGGATAAATCATTGAGGAATTTTAAAATCTCAAAACAAACATTTGGGTCAAATTGAACACCATAATTTATGGATTACAAGCAAAATCTAATGCCACTATTGAACCATTATCTATGTATTGTCCAAAATGTAGATTGAAACATTGACTTTGAGATTACCCTCTTGATAAGATATACATGCATGGTATTTTTGATACAAATTATCATAATACTAAAAATTTGGATCTCATAAATTCTCTAAAAAAGTAACTAAAATATGATACTGAACATATAAAAGAGCTCAACTATATACAAAGACAAAGGAAATTGGTTTTCCCATAATCAAAACTAGAATCATTTTGTTCCAAAAGATCCTCACCCATGGATGATGCCATGGGATAGAAAAACACCTCCATGAGTATGGAGACCACTAATATTGGGTCCAATAGAGTGGATGACACAACCAAGGATGTCTTAGCCTCATCAACAAATGTGGATGTCCCAATCTAATCAATAACCATGGGCAAACCAATAATGGCTACCCCAACAAGACTTTAAACAATAAAAGAGGTTTCCACATATAGTGTTGATGCCTCCCATACAAATCAACCTTCACAAACTAAAAAAGTAACTCAACACTCACTACTAGTGGAAAATCCCAAAAAGAAATAGGCAGATCCTGTCTATGGGATTTAACAAGAAGGAATCTTAGGTGTTGGTGCCATTAACTATAATAATGTCTAGCTAAGATTATAAAAGACATTGAATAACCCCTAATTAACATAACTAAATTCCCAAACAAAAAACTAAACCTCCCTATTGAGACAATCAAATAAAAATCTAATTGGGAAAATGAAAGACCTCAATAAATTAGTATAGTTCTTTCAACCATTCCTTTTTTAGAATGAATTTAGGAGGCTAGAAACAAAATTAAATCTGATTCAGTCTAGTAATTGATAAAAATGAATATTGAAATACCATTTCTATAAGCCATAAGATAAATTCTAAAAATAAATAAATTCATCAAAGGATTTTATATGAAATCACCATGGATAAGAAGGAAATAACCTAAAACTATATAGGTGGATGGTAAACTTGATGTTTTATTAGTAGGGAAATTACTTTTGCCCAAGTATGGAGACCCTATAAGTACAATCATCCCTATGATTTTAGGAAGGAAATAAATGCACAATGTATTATTGAACCTTAGAGTTTCCATCAATGTAAGGATAACAAAAAATTTAAAATCATTATACCTTAAAAGGGTGAAACCTACTTTTAAAATCTTGTAAATGGTGGACTAGTCCATTTTCAAACCATAAGGAACCATACATGACATCTCTATAATAGTGTAATCTTGGGAATACCTTATATATTTCATGATACTCCAACTAAGAGTAAAAAATTAGGATATCCATTGATATTAGGGAGAACATGGTTTAGCATGATAATAGCTCTTATAAATTATAGGTCAAGAGACATGACCATTTCAAATGGGATAAAATCAAAACAAATTTTCTTGTACCCACTTACCAAGTCATCTCTAGAATCTTTAGACCATGTATAGGTATATGAACCAATATAAAATAATAATATCATGTCCTCATTTTCCATGGTAGTAGTTGGAAACCATGTAAACAAGATAGAATATGAAATAACAAAAGGTATTGAAGAGTGCAGTTTGGCTCTAGAGTCCACCAGTCTCACTCTAGAGTCTACTAGTTCAACTCTAGTTTCATGAGTCTCACTCTGGATTCTACCAATTTGTCTCTAGATTTATCTAGTCTAGATTAATAGTATATTAAATATTCTAAAGGTAACCCAATACACTTAGAATTCACTCCTGATTAAAGGTACAATCAAACACCCTTATAATAGAACATTGTTAAGTGGGCATAAGATAGTCATGACACCTTTCTAATAACCTTCCAGTGCCTACTAGTAGGGGTAATTTAAAAATTTATGTATTTTTTCAAAACCATAACCACCTTACATATGATCCTACCACATCCATTCCATTTAAACTCTCTGATGAGTGAATATAGGTAGGTCAGTTTCATTTATCTTGAAACCAAACAAATAGCTATCCAACTAGGAAAAATGATAAGATAAATAGTTGGTTAAACAATGAGCAAGAAACAAATGTCTTTGATATTTTAAGGAACCATACAAAATAATTTTCATTAGAATATAATGTCATGAATATAATTATCCAAGTACATGCACCCATCATATCTACACATAAAATACCAAACCTTTTAGATAAACGTAAAGGAGAATCAACCCAACATTAAGAGACATGGTTAAAATAAAGATATAAAAACTATTATAGGTGAGATTTATTTACCCAATATCAAATAGTTAGTGGGTATCACCACTTGTGATATTACCAAATAAAAATGGAAAGTAGATAATATGCATATATTATAGAGAGCTTTATTAAGGTCACCATGAAAGACTACTTCCTTTTGCCCTTCATAGACTAAGTTTTAGATAAATTTGATAGAAAAAAGTACTTATCATTTTTATATGGGTTTATTGGTTATAATTATATAAGAGTAACTCTATATGATCAAGATAAAATAAATTTTACATGTCCCTTGGGAACATTTTCATATGGAGTGTTACCCTTTGGTCTATGTAATGTACCAACTACCTTTCAAAGGGTAATTTTAGCTATTTTGATGATTTAACCAATTACTATGTAGACATTTATATGGATGATTTTATAGTGCATAGTAATTCATTTGATGAAGCCTTATATAATTTAGATAAATTATTAACTAGGTGTGAACAACATCAATTTTCCCTGATCCATGAGAAATACCTGATGATGGTCAATCATGGGATTATCCTAGGCCATCAAATATCAACCCAAGGAATACAAGTTGATCCCAAAAATATTTAATTCATCTATAACTTTCATTTACCTAAAAATCAAACTAATATCAAAAGTTTTCTAGGACATATAGGGTACTATAGATAATTTACATAGGATTTTAGTAAAATTTATACACTTATATTCTATTTTCTTACTAAGGATAGTGAATTTTGTGAACTCATAAGTGTCAACAAGATTTTGAGTCAATATAAGAGAAACTTATCTCTACTCCAAGAGAGGTCCTAATTGGGATCAACTCTTATACATATATACAAATGCCTCTAACAATGTTATGGGGTAGTACTCAAACAAAAATATGAGAAAGGAAAGATGTATGCCATTTACTATATTATAAAAAATATAAATCCCATTGAAACAAACTATAACAATACTCAAAAATAATTCTTAGATATCATATATGTTATGAACAAGTTCCATCATGACATCACTAGATATAAAATATTTATTTACATAGATAATTTAGCCATAAGATACTTAATGAATAAACTAGTGGTAGGGGTAGGATCATCATATGGATACTCCTCTTGTAAGAATTTGACATTACAATTATTGATAAACAAGGGAAATCTAATGTGGTTGTTGATTTTATGTCAAGATTAAATGTTCTACGTGAAGATGAACCAATTGAATATAACTTTCTAGATGTGTAGCCATTCACAATTTCAACACATTCATCATGGTTTGTTGATATGGAAAACTACCTAGCCACATGAAAATTTCCTTATGATTTTAATAATAAATAAATAAAATGTTTGGTTAGGAATAATGTTCACTTTAAATGGCTTAATGGTGTTTTATTTAAATGTGGACCTGACTTGGTAATTCATAGGTGTGTAAGAGAGGATGATATCTATGACATTATAAGAACTTGCCATTATGAACCAGGAGGAGGCAAATATCTAGATAAAAATATTGTTTATAAAATCCTTGGGGATAGATACTATTAACCTTCACTTAAAATAAATATGAAAAAATATGTATGGAAGTGTGATCCTTGCCAAAGGATGACAAAACCTACCTTATATAATGATATACCTCTCCATCCTCAAATGGTTCCAGGACCTTTTAAAAAATGAGGTTCAATTTTTTTTCTCCTATTGATCCACCATCCTAGGGAAAGGAGTAAATCCTTGTATACACAAAATATGTCTCTAAATGGGCAAAATTCCAAGCTCTACCCTTTACAAGGGAAGAACTAATTACTAAATTTTTGTACTATAAGATCATGTAGTGGTTTAGAGCACCAAGATCCATAGTATTTAATTAAATCCCTCAATTCATATCCAATATGATTAAAGCCTTCACAAAGCACTATAATATCACCCATAGGAAATCATCACCATACCATCCAAAAGCTAATGGTAAAGTTGAAGTCACTAATAGGGAGATAGATAACATCTTGAACAAATTAGTCAGCATCAACATAAAGGATTAGTCAGGAAAGTTACTTGAAGTAGTATGGGATTATAATATGACATGGAAAAATACCACATGTTTCTCACCATCTGAGCTTATGTTTGGTAAGAAGCCTTTGATTCTAATTAAGTTTGAATTTCATTCCTTAAGAACAACAATAGAAGTGGGAATATAATTGAATGAAGAATAAAAAGATAAGATTATTCAGCTCAATGAACTTAATCAGATGATGTTGGAAGTTTTACAAAAAATTGAGCTACTGTAACATTATAGGAAATAATGACATGACACTCACATAAAAAAAATCAAGGAAAGATATTGGGTTTTGATATTTGATTTAATGTACAAACATTTTTTAGGAAAGATTCGTACTAGATGGCTGGGACCCTATCAAGTGGAAAATATCTTTGACAATGGATCAATTAAACTTATACCAATTGATGGGAATAAAATAACACTCTTAGTCAATGGACATAGACTAAGACTTTATCATCAACCTCAAAGAAAAGAGGAATTCTTCAAGTAAATTCAATTTCAAAAATGAATTTGGATACATGGGAGAACTTTATTATTCCATTATAGTCAAAGGATGAGATTTGAATCTCAATAAAGGAAGAGGATTGAAAACCTATAAATGATATTTCTCATCTTTAAAAGATATAAAAGTAAAAATTATAAAAAGGAACAAAGTAATAGAATTCATGCTTATACTGATGAGATGGGGGTGCATTGCTAATTTAACTTGATTTTTAGATGCACAACCCAGGTTCAAATCTTAGAGGTTTTGTAAGGTTGTTTATGGTTCTTTCACTTATATTGGTCGATTGTGGTTGTATTGGTGGTATTCATCAGTTATGGTGGTATTATTGGTATTCACTAGTTATGGCGGCAGTGTTGGTATTGGCTAGTTATGGTCGTATTGTTGGTATTGGTTGGCTATGGTCATTGCTGTAATTGATTGTTTCTCTAATCAAAATATTCATACCTATCTAAAAAAATAAAATAAAATCCATGCTTATAATATGTTGTATATCATAGGATAGGTGGTATCCTAAGAGGATAGAGATAACATCACAACTGATTTGAGGTATTTTGTATTTTTTTATGTATAAGATTAATCTTAAGTTATTTAAATGTCATATTCACCCATTTTTTAAAGGATATTTTTCCAAATTTGTAATTTACCATAAAATGAGCATCTTTAATAGGTCAGTTTAAAAAAGATAACATACATTTTCCAAATAAAATATGACCTATTATTAGAAATAATATTTTTTTAAAAGGAGGTATTATGTCATTGGGATGATATAATCAAAATAATCATGAGAGAAATTATTTCCCACATATGCCATGATAAGAAATGACAAATATGTTTCTCGAAAAGGCATATGATACATGATTGCATGAGGAAAAAGACAAATTAGGATTTGAAGTAATTTTCAATATCCACACATGAAGTAATGATTGCATTTTCCTCCAAACTACTATCATATCTAATGATTACTCAGAGTTTTAAGATATGCCTAAAACCAAGGGAAATTAATTGTAGAGATATCTTAAGCATTCCACATTTCTTTTAAATATTTGTTCATAACAAGAGACCTGCTTCTACCTAAAAATTGATTCCACCTTTGTAAATAACTCTTAATAGTCTTTTTCAAGTGCCATAAACCTATACATAGTAGGAGCCAAGGAAGATGGGATGAAATAAGAAATATAAGCCATAATTTACACATTTATTACTTGATGATGAAGTAGTGGCTACCATATTTGAAGAAGCAAGATGGTTGGATTTTTTGAAGAAATTTCAAGGACTTGAGGAGTGTCTTGTAAATAATTTATCATCAATCTCAAGAGTGATCACACTAAGGTGAGAGAGATCAAAATTCTAGTGAAAAACTAGGTTATTATTGAGATTTCAAGAATTCCAAGTGAAGGGATTAGGATTGCAGATAGATCCACCTTCAAGGACTTGATTCAAATATTTTATGAAAAAGGGGTTCATATTCTTGAGATAATTATTATCCCTAAAAGAGTATCCAAGGGAATCAAGAGAGAGAGTCTATCATAAACCTAAAGTAAAACTATATTTTAGTTGATAAAATATTTTGATTATGATGGGTATTATAGTTATCTTGATTATGATGTAATGAGAACCCTTACTCACCTCAGACAAGGACTCCACACACTATAATGTAGAGTGAATTTTTATAAATTTTTATATGGAGCCATTCAAATCATGGTAAAAAAATATATGTCGATAATTTCTTCTATTAGGCATCATGGGCTTATTCATCTCATTTTCCAACATCATTTCATTAATAAACAAGACAAAGAGGCTAATGAGGAAGCATTACTACAAAATAAGTTAAACAAAAAATTTGAGATAAAAATAAGACATCTTTATTCTTCCCTTACACTAAGTACTAGTTTAAAATAAGGAACTTATAGTGAAGATCCATATCCAAAGGTAATGAAGGCAAAGAAGATGAAAACATGGGTACCAAAACCTAGCTCTAAGGAAACCCTGGAACTAATAACTACCTAAGTTCCTATCTTAGAAAACTTTGATGAAGATAAACCAACCCTAGGAGTATCACCTTATAGGATCTTGAGGATAAGTTTAAGTAGAAATAATCTAAGTGAGGAGTCTAGGATAATACCTCTACCTAAGAGAAGAAAAAGACTTATATTGTATAAGGAAGATGATCAAGAGAGGGATACTATAAATATCCTTAGTAGTTTAAATCAAGGGCATCCTATTGAAACTATAAGGATTTAAGAAATATCTTCAAAATAATAAATAAGGGATGAACCCTCTTTTAGAATTGAAGAAATGGAAACCATGGTCAGAAGTAATTGAGTAAACTATGGAATAAATCCCTCCATCTTATTCATCTCAACCAAGGATAAAAGAAAAAACCTAATCATAGAGATAGAGGATACTCACTCTTCTAGCCATGATGAAAAGGAATAAGTAAAACAATTTTTGATCCTATCCAAAGTTAAAGCTACTATAATGAAACAAGAGGAAGATATAGCCTTACTCATAATGAAGTTACAAGGTAAGGAAGACACTATCTCATATTTAAAAAGGAATTAGAAGAAATCAAGATTCAGTCTTTGAATAAAGATAATGATATTATCCTTGAAAACAAAAGTGGTTGGGCCAAAAACATAATAGGACCAAGTGGTTCAGACATAGTTGTGTTATCATGACATCATGACCACTTAGAATGAAACTTGTCAAGAATTAAAAAGGTTAAAGATAGAGAATAAGAAATTAAGGATAAATATTGAAAAAGAAATAAAATAGAAAGAAAAAGTAGAGTCTACCCTCAAAGTAACTTATGAGCCAGGGGAGAAATGTTTGGGTTATAGGAGACCTACCTCAGCTTACAATATTTTTCTTCATGAGTAGTTTCATAGATGGAAGTTGATAAGGATTTCCTATAGACTACCTCATATCTCAGAGGATGAAAACCAATTCATGGAAACTTATCAAACTAGTACCCTAGAGAAATATAATTTATTATGTGAATTCTATTTATGTAGCTTACTCTTGGGTCATATGTCTTCTTTCTTGATCAATATATTTATAGGAGAATCCAATATTAGAGCTTACACTTCTACCTTATAAAATAAAATTGCATGGGGCATAAGAACTGATAAATAGTTTGATCAAACAAAGATTATTGGCCTTTGTATGAGATCTTAATTTCCTGATGTAAAAGATAAAATTGTGTTTTTCAAAAGCCTTATATACTAACCAACACTCAGGTAACACTATTTATGAGTTATGAAATAGATTACCATAAAATTTTAAGAATATGTGTGACACCATTTTAGAGAATCATTGACTGTCTTTGATAAAATATGGGATATGTTGAATATCCCATTAAAATGAAGAGATGTGATGTCACCCACCAATCTTAGATGGATTTTTAGAATATTTAGCACTATTGTTGACATAATTCAATAATTCAATCAGATGTATGGTTAGGAGTGGATAGGTATGAGATTCAAACCTCCACTCATCCTTAGCCTTATGTCTGCATGGAATAATGTGGCACATTAATCTGTTGAGTAGTTCTAAAAATGGAGATCAATAGTTCAAAGACATAAAGGGTTTATCGACCCAATTGGGAAAAATTGAGACATATACTATGATGTCTATGATCTTATCCAAAATTTGGAAAATAAAGTGCTTGATCACGAGTAGGGAAGGCAATAGCTTACAAGAGGAATTGTAAGAAGTAAACTATGGGGGAATGATTAGTCCATATAATGGCTTATTATATCCAAGTAATAACCCTATTTATCCACTATTAATCTATATTTTGATGGATTTGACATTTTATAACTTATTTCTAATCTAAAGTAGAAAATGAATATGTTTCCCTTGGTTAGTATGTGTGAGTCAATGTTACTTATTTTTACCACTATGTTCTAACACTTTTCATGGAAAATCCATCAAATTTGTATGTACATGTTATATAAATACACTATGATAAAATACTGTTATTTTAGTAAACAATCAAACCATTGAAGACAAATGAAAAATAGTATGGAGTAACTCAAACTAGATTTAGAGTCTACCAGTCTAGCTCTAGAGTATGCTAATATGGCTCTAGAGTTTGCTAGTCTAGCTCTAGAGTCACTTAGGAAAAACACAAAGATCATTGAAGGGTGTTTTTTAATTGTTAAACTAATGAATACATCATTCATGCTTAATCCATAACCTTTGGAACTGCTTTGAGTCAATTCTAGATTCATGAAGAAACTTACCAAATATATTATTCTTGCATATAAACAATATTTATAGTAATGTTTTGTAAAGTCATCACTATGAATATTTTTAAAGTTGGTTACTAGATCATACATGACTACAACTAAAGATATTATAAGTATCCATAGTTAAATAAATTTACATGCACACCTACGTATCTCTTCCATCATTTCACCTCAAAACATGGAAGGAGTCTATAACTTATTTTCTATTTTGTAAATAAATTAGATGTAGTTAACAATCTTGTTAGGGATTAACTATTATGGTAATTTATTTTAGAATCACTAGGAAATATAACCAACATCTCCAAGTTGATTTGTAGTTAGTCAGTTAGTAATAAATTCAAAGACATTAAGGTTAAGCAGAGCTATTGAAGTATTTATCAGATTATAAGCATTTTAAAAATTTGATGAACATTTGATGATATTAAAGGAATAAGTGTGATTTATGTCCTATTATAAATAATATAAATGGCCCACTCAACCAAGGAAACATGATTGTTTTGTGGTATTTTATGTTTTAAATTACTGTTATTTAATCTTCTATGTCTTTATGTTAAAAGTGTGATTTGGTCTAGCGTATAGGTCTCTCTATGTGTGTTTATATTTTAAGATAATTCTTGTATTCTAAATTCCAAAATTTCCTTTATCAACAAATTGTTCATTTATAATCACCATTTCAATTCAAAAAATAGATTAATGTGTACTTTCCTTTGTTGGCAAGTGTGTTTATTTTTCTTGTCGGCATTTTAATTTTGCATCTAGTGTTTCCTTTCCAAGTAATTAAATGGATTTAAATTAAAGTTGACTAGAGTATAATTTTAGGGATAAATTATACATAACTACCCCCAAATAAACAATTGTTATTTACTATTTTGAAACCTTACTACTGGTTTTGTTAGACACTAACCTTGGTTTGATATGCCATCAATCAAGTTGAGTTGATCTAAATGAGGAGATTAATTACACTCATCACTATCCAAGATCTTATGATGAAACCTCATGAAATAAAGAATATATGTAAGTTAATTTAGATAGACTAAAAGACCAACAATAGGAACTAAGGCTACTAAAATTGATACAATGCTGCACTTAGGAAGCTTTGAAAAACCTACAATAAATGTTAGCACCACAATATATAGAAATATATGAAAGACACATAAGATAAAAATAGTGTTAGAAATATAAATAATAGTTTAAGATTTTTTTAAAAAAATGATCATTATTTGGTTCTTTAAAAATATGTCCTTCGTTAGTTTGTAACTGATATGTACTAGGACCAAGAATGTCTTTAACCAATCAATGGCCCCACCATTTTTGGGCATACTTGCCCTTTTTGTCATGTGTATAATATAATTTAAGGACTAAATAACTAATATTGAGGTATTGAATTTGACCTTCTTATTATGTTGTTTGGAAATTCTATATTTATATTAGTGATTATGTTACAAATAACCCATATGACACTCATCAAGAAGATCTATAGCATGAAGACATGCTTCACAAAGTCCTTCATCAAGAATGATACAGTGAAGAGATGCATAAGGAACGTATCTAAAATTATAAAGTTAAGACATATTCAAAGCTATATACTAAGGAAAATGGGTGGCCTCAATAGTAATATTAATGTTAGTATGATAAGCCAAACATGTAGGATAAAGCTTGAGATGCTATCCAATATGATAATATCTAATTGTTTTTGGTAAGATTTTGTTAGTGGCCTCTGTTTGGTTATTGCATTGGGAATGATAAGGTGTGGATAATTTTTTCATGTTTTTGAATTTAGCACATAATTGTTTCATATCTTTATTTTTAAAATTCCCACTATTGTTGGAAATAATGACATGGGGGTCGAATCAAAAAATAATTCTATTAAGTAGGAATTTAAATTTAGTGATACCCGTGACATTAATAATGGACATATATTTAACCCAATTAGTTAAATAATTAATGGTCATGATGATGAAGACATGACCATCTTGAGAGCGAGGTAATTTACTAATGAGATCTAATCCCTACATGAAAAAATGCCAAAGATATTCTAATGTTTGAAGCTCAATTAGAGGAGAGTGAATAAGATCATCATGAAATTGGTAGGGTTTACACTTTTTATAAAATGTGATAGCATATTTTTTCATACAAGGCCAAAAGTATCCCATGTGTAATCATTTATAGGTTGTAGCATGTCTGCTACAATGACCATCATAAATGCCCCAATGTGCTTGTTCTAAAATATAAGGGACCTTATATTGTGTGACACAATTGATAAATGTACCTTTAAAATTAAAATAATACAAGATGTCATATCTTAGGACATATTTTCAAGATTATTTGTGAATTATGATCTTTTCACGAGAATGGGTGTCATAAAGATAGACGTGGTTCTCAATAAATTAGATGATATGCTTGTACCATGTGTTCTGTTAAACAATTTCATATATATATATATATATATATATGAAATATAATATAATAATTTATGTTTGGTAATGAATATGGTGATTTGTGCATGTTAATGAGAAATTATGAATCATGAAGGGTTTGATGAGGGTGAAAAAGAGAATCATATGAAGCAAATGAAATCACTATATTGTTATGCTCTTACAAAATTGGTTATATGGTGAAATATTTTAATTATTTAGTAAGAGTGGTGGAAATTTGATGATACAAAATAACATTTTCACTATTTCATTGATAGTCACCATTGAAATGATGAAAAATGAGTTATGATTCACCTAAAGCATGTAGATAATGGATATATAAATCAATGGTGGCTTGCATGCATAGAATGATAGCTTCATACTCAACCATGTATTAGTAACATAGAAATTTAAATGGAAAGCAAGAGGTATGATTTTTACATGAGGATCAACTAAGACGATCCTTGAGTATATTTAGCACCATTGAGATGGAGTGTCCAATTATATTCATGTAGATTAATTATAACTTCAGGTAATTCTTTGATGATGATTGTGAATTTTGTTTTAGAAATTGAGGTGTTTGGTTCATCAGGGTTATTTATTTTGAGGTCATCTATAAATTTTTTAAATTAATATTTAAGTGAAATAACTTGATTAAGACCTTTATTGTACATGATTTTTTCATTAACAAAAAGGTCTTGAAGGTGTTCAGTGGTCGATATAGGAGAGACAATAAGTTGATTGATAATTACTTGGAATTTAACTAATTTTTATGTAATAATAAACATATTGAATTTAATCAAGATAAACATCCATTTTCTAATTATATCACTAGGTAGGAAAGCTTTAGAGAAAAAGTGACAAAGAGGATTGTAATAGATGATGACATAAATGGTTTGATTAATAATGTAATGCCAAGGTTTTTTGGATATGAAATAAATAATGAGACAATCATGTTTGAATTTAGTATAACATGTCTTATAGTCTATTAAATCATGATTGATATAATATATGACATATTCATGACCTTTTCATCTTATTAAGGAATCATTTCCACAACTAATTTGGCAGTAGATGAAGTGTACAAGATGAGGGTAAAATCATTAGAAGGTGGTCGACAAGTGGGAGGATGTAGTAGTGATTCTTTCATGTTGTCCAAATATTTTTGACATGAATCAGTCTATTCAAAATCTATAACTCTATTGAGAAGGGAGTTAATTGCATAAATATGGTAAGCCATCTCAAGAATGGATCGTTGGATTTCCCCATGTTCACCAAGGTATGTTAATATATCAAGAATGGAATAAGAGATAGAAATGTTAAGAATGTTTTTAATTTTATCAAGATAAAAACTAATCCCACGTAAAGAGACTAAAAATCCTAAATAGTTTACCTAGGTGACACCAAAATGGAATTTATATGGGTCGAGTCTAAATTTTTATTTGATGAGATGTTAAAAAATGATGTCAATATTCTAAAGATGATTTTCATAAGCTTGGATTTATTGATAACATCATATACATAAGATTCAACTATTTTATAAATGAGATCATGAAATATAGGGTTCATGACATGTTGATAAGTGGCACAAACATTTTTAAGACTAAAGGGAAATTTAATGTAATAATAGGTGCCCCATTAAATTTTAAAAGTGGTTTTATGTTGATTCTCAAGAGCGATATGAATTTGATTATATTTTAAAAAACTATCCATGAGTGATAAGATTTCATATCCAATAATGGAATCAACAATGACATCAATTGATGGTAAATAAAAGTTATCTTTGGGACATGCTAAGTTAAGATTGTGAAAGTATATAAAAATGTGAATAACCATGGTGACTTTATTTCATCCATGAAAAATACTAGAAACCCATTAGGAGTAGTCTATAGGTTTGATGAATTTAGTGTCTAAAAGCTTGATGATATCTTCATGACTTAAGGTAGAAATATCAAGAGGGAATACACATTACTTTGTATGCACATGTTTGGCATCTAGATAGGGAATGATATTATGGAACACGATACTATGATCAATATTGAGCATGTATTCATATGACCATGAAAATGCTTTATGGTATTTGTCAAAAAATAGGTTGAAATTATCATGTTTAATAGGACAAAGTTCTTTGGAGATAAAAATAGGTTGAAAAATAGTAGTGGTTCTATAATTTATCACAATAGTCTCCTTAATAAACATAACATTTTTGTCTTGTAAATGATATGGATAAGGATGAATTGAGGAAATATGATGTGTTTAAGATTGATACTAGGAACAAAATTGTTAAAACAAGGAGTTTGTTTCTAAAAATGACCAATATTATGATGTTGGCATAGAAGTTGAGGTTTACAATTATGGATTAGTTATAAAATAACTTAATCAGTAGGGAGTGTGGGTAAAGGTACATAATATTCAATTTACACTTCAAGATCTAAAATTTGATTTTTGTGATGATTGAACTTTGAATGTATTTATCAAATAGTTCTAGATTTTGCATCTAAGGTAATTTTAGGAGTAGAGGTAGAATATTGTCCAATATAATCTAGTATAAAAATAGTGTGATAAGCACTATCATTGGTGGTGATAAAATTATGGTAATAGGTAGAGAACTAGTTTGTTCCATAGGATTGATTGGATATAATAAATAATGACCTACTAGATTGATCATATCAATGTAGTCAAGAATGGTAGGTTTGATTGTATGAGGTTGATCTATTTCTAAGATGACCAATGGAGTATCAAGTAAAGGTGCATAGATATGAGGTACTATTATCACTCTAAATTACACCCTTAAGGAGGTTGTTCACGAATTATTCATTTATATGACACATGAAGGCACCTATAGGCTATGAATGGCCTTATGGTTAAGGTGAATCTCTAGATTAGGGATAGTTCCCTTGATGTATCACCTGAAATTACTACTAAACCTACTGATTGCAAGGAAAAGGGATAGATGGAGAGAAAATAAACAAAATAAAGAGGTGATGCACCGAATTCATAACCACTACCACACATTTACAAGTGCATAATGAACTATAAGACTGATCTATCATGCATTAATCCCAAAATTTTCTTCTTATATTAGTGTTTTATAGATAGGTAAAGCATTTGGAGACTAGGAGGGAAGATGATTACCACTTATAATCCACACTTAAACCTTGATGACACTAACTGTATAACCTTTAAGAGATATATAAATTTATATGGAGGTAAAGGAGTGAGACACAAGCCATGAAAAATTGAATTATTACATAACAAGATCAATCATTCATAAGTTTACACTAAATAAAACCATAGGAGGAGGTAAAAATCAGTATTCTATTCATTAATATACTTAAAATGGAGCAAGGCTTTTCAATAATCAAGTGGAGGATTCATACAATGCCATTGAAGGTAGTACATATAGGATAAATGAGAAAAGAAAGAGAGAAGGGATGTAGAGAGAGTCCATGACAAGTGCCATCCATCGCAAGTCAGTTACAATTCCAAGTGGAAGATTAAAGAATAGTATTATCACTCTCTTAAACATGTGTTTCTTTGTGTGATGATGATCTTCAAAGGTACCATAGGATTTTTTGGTTGAGTTTCATCTTTTGAAGGGGTAGTTACAACTTATAGGCTTGACACATGGCATCTTGGTCTCCTTAGAAAATTACACACCATTCTTTGCCTTAAAATTATTCTCATATCTTTTTAAAGATTAAATTTTAACTTGGACATATTCTCCTACTACCTAGATCATAGGCCATCTTCAAATAGTCATATGACCTTTAGGTCTATATAACCTATTAGCTAGATACTTGGAGATAGTTGTAGTTATTCATGATAGGGAAAATTTGTATGAATTTGAGGATTGTGTAGGGGCTTATTCATGGTTAGGAATATTCCAAACTTATTTCACAATTTATTCAAGTTATTTTAGTGTTTTTAAGAGCCTACTTAGGTATAATAAGGTCTCTTAGAGGCCCAACATTAGAAACAAGTTTTGTCACTTGTTACTACTTGTAAACTAGTCCTTTCAAAACTATCTAAAACCATGAGAACATACTTGTACATGAATTTATAATACTTATAAGGATATAATTATATGTCTATAAGATTTTCCTAAAGTTTATAATACCTTTGGTAGCATTGAGAAGGTCTACCCACTTGTACTCTCTCTGCAAGCAAGGAGTAGTCCTTACCTAGGCTTATTATGTGACTTGAAAACTTGTTCTATAAATATTTCCAGGATTGGAAAGTCTCCTCCAATGGCTAAGATAATCTTATCCCTTCAAACACCATGCAAATTAGTTCAAATGTGCAGTTTTATACTACTTTTTTATGTTTTTCTTCTTAACACGTGATAAGAATATATTAAATTATGTGTCTATGATACCTAAATAGTTCATAAATATTATTATAAGTCATTTAAAGTAAATTAGATCCACTAAAACCAACATTTTCCTCTATCGAGCACCTTGAAGGGTAAACCTAGTAGATTTAAGTGCTTACCTTGTTAATTATTGTTCAATAAGTTGAGGACCTCAAATTATTAAAAAAAATGAAACAAATTTGGATTAGGGTAACTTATTAAACATATAAAATAACCATTTATACCCATGCCCTTGGTGAACAGACTTATAACATGAAGAAAATGCCTTCTCAAGTTTGGTAAGATTATGTGTGTAGATCGAGAGAATGTTTTGCATCAACAGGTCCTTTTTTGCATGTTTTTTTATTAAAAATGATTGAATAATGTTTTAAACATGTATTATAATGTATTCAAGTAGTTTACCAATCATTTTTTCTCCTAAATTGGTCTTAAATCTTGATTTGTCTAGGTTTGGGGTTTGTAGGTAGTCTAGTCATTTTGACCCTAATGGTCCTCTTTTGGTGTTTTATCCTTTTTAAAATGATTCCAAAAACTTTAATAACCTCTATCAAGGTATTTTATTCATTTAAAAATCATTTAAACCACAGATCCTACCTAAAACTTGTATATCTTATTCATGTTTTTATGTATAAGGCTATAGGTCCCTTTTAGATATAATGCTTTCTCCAACAAATCCTAGTTCTAATTGATGATAAACTTTTATTACCAAGAGTTTAATCACATATAAACCTTGTTTAAATCCTAAATAGTATTATTTACACTTGGAATGAGCTCTCAAACTCCAATCTTGACTCAAAACCTACATTTTTCTTTACATAATTATGTATATGTCTGTAGTTGTACCTAGTCATAATTATCATGAATATTCATATTAGTTCCCTCATATTTTAACCCTTAAATTACTGTAAATAACCTAATAAGGTTGGATGGGGTGTTTTATAACTCTTCTTAGGTGTGAAAAAATCCCTAAATGATCATGAATCCTTCAAACACCTCAAAATAGCAACTCAAATCTGTAGCTCTACATTTCACACTTTGGCTTTATTAAATCTCATGCTTGGAATGGATATCTTGTATGTATCTATATCCACATGGTTTTGGAGATATGATATATTTTATTTATGTATCTATATGTCTCTCTTCCATGCTTTAATTTGAAAAAAAATAGTCTGAGACCTCCATCATTCTATCATTTAGGTCTACGTGATCTACTAACAAGCTAGTCAAAGAGGACTGAAGATGATATTTATATCATGAGAGATCTATATGGATCCAAGGAATATGTAAACTTTATAGACCTAAATTATCACTTGGGAAAATGTTTTATACACTTGGTCATGTTCTTATAGTATTTTAAAAGCTAATTAGACTATAAGACATCCTTCACTCTTAGGCTTCTCAATGTTATCTTAATGTTAGTGTGTATTTTGGGAATTTGTAGACCTTGGGGTAATTTTCAATGACCCAACAGAGTGTTAGGGGGTGTGAATATGGATTGTGGCCCTACTAATTAGTATACAAGTCACTTGACTCTTCTATTGACACTAAGACCTTTATACTCAAGTCTATAACCTACCTAACATCAAGCTTTCTTTCATTTTGACTGCTCACATGTGCTAAATGATGCTAGAGGGTGATGTGAAATGTTTGTGCATACTATTTAAGAGCTCAAAAAAAATTCATTTTCATCTCTAAAATTTTAGACACCCTCAAAGAAGGTAAAGTCATGCTTGTGGGGGTTTAGAAGGTTTTAAGGAGCTAAAACACTCTTAATGATTGTTCATAAAGGAGAGGCATTAAATATCTAAACCAATGCCATAATTTTGAAGACCTTAAGGGTCCCCTTATTTTCCTAGGAGATCTAGTTACAACTCTCTCTCTCTCTCTCTCTCTCTCTCTCTCTCTCTCTCTCTCTCTCTCTCTCTCTCTTCCATGATCTAATGCAAAACGATTTGACCTTAATATAGCTACCAAGAACCTGATGGATAAATAAAAAATGTTTCCTACTTGCTTGGACCTATAACATCCTATTAATAATGGATTAGACCCAAATAATATAGGAGGATGCTAACCATTCTTGAAACCTATTAAAATGATCTCTCATTTGTTCTCAAGCTTGCAAATATTCTTAAAACTACCCTTTAGGAATCAAGGAGATCTAAAACATGTGTTATGTCTACCAAATCTAACATTCTGTAACCATTT
>JARHVA010002675.1:0-5000 GCA_037957365.1 Torreya grandis
ACACACTTACAAAACTTGGGATGCACACTTATAGTTAAACATTGCCTCATTGAATTAATATGTAGTATTAAAGTTACTATGTAGGATCAATATGCTAGTCTATTTAGAATAACTCAATTTGCAATTTAAAATGTAGCCTTCAATTATATGCTAGAGAAAAATAATATAGATGCAGGTCTAAATTCAAACACAACAATCAACAAAATGTAGTCTCTATAAGGTAAAACATAGGTAGATAAATTTGTACGTAAGAATCAAATATGTATTTAATACATCACTTAGAATATAGGAATATAATTGTAAAACCAACCTAATAAATACACTTTTTCCTTTCCTTCTCTTTCTCTATCTCCAATCCTTAGCTTCTTCTTCTCTCTCTCTCTCTCTCTCTCTCTCTCTCTCTCTCTCTCTCTCTCTCTCTCTCTCTCTCTCTCTCTCTCTCTCTCTCTCTCTCTCTCTCTCTCTCTCTCTCTCTCTCTCTCTCTCTCTCTCTCTCTCTCTCTCTCTCTCTCTCTCTCTCTCTCTCTCTCTCCATGTTTTCAACTTCTAAAACTCTCCCTTTATTTATAAAACTTGCCTCCCTCTCAAATTATTTCACCCACTCCTTGCATGCTACCTCCTTTTGTTTCTTTTCCATGTATAATATTTTACTCCTTATTTAAATTTGCTAACTATAATTAATTTTTTTCCAAATCTGAAGTCTTCTTTCTCTTTAACTTGCCTAATAGGGTCAGTTAACTAAAGTAATCCAAAAATTTATTTTCTAATTTTCAAGTAATTTTCTACATGTATATTCAAGATTAACTTAAATTGCATTAACTCAAATTCAAAATATTAAGATAATTCTATTTCCATGCAAATAATCATTACTAGGATAATTATCTATTTAACTAATAGCTATTTAAGTCATTAATTTCTTTTATTGTAAGATAACCATATCTACAATATCAATATCTTACTAGCAATTAATATTTATTTTTTGGATTTAAATTTTAAAATCAAGTCAACTATAAAAAATGAATCTAATTCACATTAAAAACTAAATCCACACACATAAATATAATGACAAATAATATTTCTCAATTATGTACTAACATTTTATGCATATCATTTAAAATATAGTGTATATGTGTGTAGGGTCACTAACAATTTCCTCTAATATTATTCAAATCATCCCATATAATCCATCCTCTCTGATGATGCTCTCCCTAGTCAAGCTCTGAGGGTAGGATATATCTTGCATCTACCTCGAAACACGTAGGTAATTAGTCTAAGTCATCATAAATATCACCAATGATATAAAAACTAATAAATACGTATCTATAATGTACAAAATATAATATACAGTTGTCACAACATGTATTTTAATCAATAATATCACTATCTTATTATAGTATATGTCCTAAATCTCAAATCATATTATTAATAATCAAATAATAACCATACTAATCCATCGATTAAAGGTTTATAAGTCATAGGGTGAAATCAAGATGTAACATCCTCCTCCCTAAAATTGGTCATCATCCCAATGACACTTATTCAAATAATAGCTTTAAATATCAAAATATTTTAATATAATTTAAGAAACATAGTATCAAGTATCTATCATGCAAACAAACACAAAAACAACTTGAAAAACTCATCATAATCTTCCCAAGTAGCATTATCTTCAGAGTATTGGTCTCAAAAGACCTTACACTAAGACACCTCTTTATTATACAAACAAATTTTGTGACTGTCAATTACTCTAATTAGTTTTATCATGACTATCCCAGGATCTAGAACCTGCAAAGCATTCCAATCCAAAACATGTGAAGGATCAGCTATATACTTCTTAAGATAAGATGCATGGAAAACATTATATAATAGAGCTAGGGCTAGTAGAAATGCAAGTCTATACATAATAGGATTGACCACTTCTAACACTTTAAAAGGTCCTACATATCTTTGTGATAATTTTGTTGATTTATCAAACTTAATCAAACTCTTATGCAACTTAACCTGTAAGAATACTTTGTCACTAATAAAACCCTCCTATTTATCCTCTTCAAATTAGCATAACTCTTCTATCTATTATTGGCCTCAACCAATCTCTACCTAATTAACTTAACTTATTTTTCTATTTTAGAAACCATCTCTGACTTAAAGACTACCCTATCCTCTAACCTATCCTAACTGATTGGTGTCTTGCACCTTCTTCTATACAGTGCCTCAAAAGGAGCCATCTTCATTGTTGATTGATATGAGTTGTTATATCCAAACTAAACCAATGGAATATAATCTTCTCATTTGTATTTCTAATCCATGAAATACATGCATAGAATACCTTTTATAACTTGATTTACTCACCAATCTAACCATCAATCTCTAGGTGATATGTGGTATTAAAATTTAACTATGTGCCCAAAGATAATTTTAGGACCACCCAAAACCTGGAAGTCATCTTTGGATCATGATCCAAAATGATATTCTCTAGGAATTTATGAAACCTATACATTTATTTTATGAACCTCTTCACAAGGGTAGGTACATCATCTATCAAGTTGCGTTGTATGAAATGAGCCACCTTTGTTAGTTTATCCATAACTACCAAGATCACATCATGCCTAATCCATGGCATTGATAAACCTTAGACAAAGATCATATTGATCACCTGCCACTTCCACTTTGGTATATCATGTGGATATAGAAATCTAGTTGGGTGCACATGTTTAGCTTTCACTCAATAACATTCTAGATAATATGATACAAAATCTGCCACATCTTTCTTGATTCTCTTCCAGAAGTACAAAGTTTAAAGCTCTACCATGAGCTTTGTTACTCCTAGATGTCTTGAATATGGGTCATTTTATAATTATTTCAACACTACACTTTATAAATTCTCTTGATCTAACACATACATTTTTCCCATTAAAATGTAAAAGACCATCACATTCAAAACTAAATCCTTTATACCAAGAATTTTGAGTATTATCAAACAATGTTTTTTTGATCTACTCATAGTATTAGTCTCTTAGTGAGAACTTAACCACATGATCTCTTAAATTACTCCTAATAATAGTTATAGCTGTTATGTACCTTCTATGATTCAAAATCTCATCTACTTTATTCTCTTTGTCTTTGATGTAATTGATATCAAAGTCATAGTCAGAAAGAAATTCTAACCAATGTATTTGAGAATCATTTAGATTTGGTTCAGTGAAGATATATTTGAGTCCTAAGTTATCATTCTTGAGCTCAAATAGTTTTTCCAACAAGTAGTGTCTCCAAACTTGTAAAGCATGAATGATTGTTGCAAGTTCAAGATCATGAGGGGCATAATTCACCTCATGAGTTTTTAGCTTCTTTGATTCAAAAACCACTACTACACCTTCCTACCTAAGGAATCTAACTAAACCCTCTCTTGAAGCATCTATGATCACTGAAAACTAACCATTAGGTTTAGGAAATCTCAACACTGGTGCTGAAGTAATCCTTTTTTAAACTCTTAAAAAATTACTTCCCGTTTCTCTGACCACACAAACTTTTGATTCTTCTATTGTAAGGATGTAATTGGATTTATTATCTTGGAAAAGTTTGGAATGAACTTCCTATAATATCCTACTAACCCCATAAAATGTCTTACCTCATGCACATTTATAGGTTTCAAACACTCCATAATGGCCCATATCTTAGATGGATCTACAAAAATATCATCTACAAAAATAATGTGCCCTAAATATTGTACTCTCTCCTGAAACAATGCACATTTAGATAACTTATCATATAACTTATGCTTCCACAACCATTATAGAACCAATTCAAAATTTTGTAGGTGTTCCTCTTCATTATTATAATATATAAGAATGTCATCCCAAAAGACTAAGAAAAAGTGATCTAAATAGTCTCTAAATTCACTGTTCATAATATTCATGAATATTGCCAATGAGTTAATCAACCCAAAAGGTAACACCATAAACTCATAATGCCCATAGCAAGTTTTGAAAGCTATTTTTGGAATATCCTCATCTCGAATCCTCAATTGATGATATCTTTCTCTAATATATATATCTTATAAAAGGCCATTACTCCATGAATTTAATCAAAAATATCATCTATACGAGGTATAAAATACCTATTTTTTATACTTACCTTGTTTAACATTTTATAATCGATGCAGAGTTGAACAGTAACATCTGTATTCTTCACAAAAAGAGTTGGTGCACCCCCATGGTGACACACTAGGCCTAATCATCCTTTCAAAAATATATCTTGGAGTTGAGCCTTCAATTAAACCAATTTAATGGTTATCATCCTATATAGTGCCTTAGATTGTGGTTTCGATCTAGGTATGATGTCGACAGAGAAATTGAACTCACATTTTAGAGATAAACCTAGTAATTATTCTAGAAACACATCATAGAAATTTCTAAGAAATGGATAATCTTTGAGAGATGGTTCTAAAGTTTCCTCCATTTCATTTATCTTGATGATAACTTCTTGGCATCTTATTGTTTGAGCCCTCTTGAGTTGCATTGTATAAATCTACCTGAGTTGCAACTCTCTCTTTTCTCCCTAAATTTGTGTCTAATTTCCAAGATCATCAAGACACTCAACTTTATTAAAATAGTAGTCAACTTTGGCCTTGTGTTTAGTAAGCTAGTTGATGCCTAGGATCACATCATATGACCCTAGTTGTGATACATATAAATCCACTATAGTTGAAAATTTAGGTAACTCAATTATTACTTCAACTAGATACTTATCAACCATGACTTTTGAGTCATTCCTATACTGTACCAACTTTGTATTGTCATATATCTAGCTTTTTTGGGAAATATGATAAGCATTATAGGAGATATGAAACATTTAGTAGCCCCTATATTTATCAAAACAAAAACTAGATGTTCAAATAGAATACATGATAGCTCTATGGGTGATGCTTGAAATTTAGCTTATCAATTATTAATTATTGCATGAATGCACTACTAAAAATTTCCCTACTAATTATTAGGACCTTT
>JARHVA010002675.1:10000-37500 GCA_037957365.1 Torreya grandis
ATCAAATTAAACACAATCTTGTGATAATATGCAACCATGTAATCTACAACACAAGCTAGAGTGATTTTTAGAGTCGACTAGCTAAAATAGGATGTTGCCTACAAAAGTAATACTTAGGATTTAGAAAAATAAACACAAAACTAAGAAAAAAACCATTGGGTTTAAAAAATAATATAACGCACTTGTAAAAATTGGGATGCATACTTATAATTAAATGCTACCTCATTTAATTAAGATACAATCTTAAATTTACTGTGTAGGTTTAATATGTAGGTCTATTTAGAATAACTCAATTTATAATTTAAAATGTAGCCTTCAATTAATATGCTAGAGAAAAACAACATAGATGCAATTCTAAATTTAAACGCATCCATCAATAAAATATTGTCTCTATAAGGTAAAACATAGGTAGATAAATTTTTATGTAATCCTCAAATATGTATTTAATACATTATTTAGATTACAAGAATATAATTTCAAAACCAACTTGGTAAATATGCCTTTTCCTTTTTTTTAATTTCTCTCTCCAATCCTTAGCTTCTTCTCTCTTATCCTTTTCTCTCTCTTTGTCTGTGTGTTCAACTTCTAAAATTCTCCCTTTATTTATAAAACTCACCTCCCTCTCATATTGCTACACCCACTCCTTGCATGCTACCTCTCTAGGTTTCCCTTCCATGCATAATATTCTACTCATTTAAATTTGCTAACTATAATTAATTCTTTTCCAAATCTGAAGTCTTCTTCTTCTTTAACTTGCCTAACAGGCTAAGTTGACTAAAGTAATCCAAAAATCTATTTTCTAATTTGCAAGTAATTTCTTGCATGTATATTCAAGATCAATTTAATTTGCATTAACTTAAGTTTAAAATATTGAGAGAATTCTAATTCCATGTAAATAACCATTACTAGGATAATTATCTATTTAACTAATAGCTATATAAGTCATTAATTAAATTTATTATAAGATAATTATATCTATAATATTAATATATTTATAGCAATTTATATTTAATTTTTGAATTTAAATTTAAAAAAAATCAATTAAAATAAAAGAATCTAATGCACATTAAAAACTAAATCCACACACACAAATATAATCACAAATAATAATTCTCAATTATGCACTAACATTTTATGCATATCATTTAAAATCTAGTGTGTGTGTGTGTAGGGTCATTAGAAATTTATTTTGATATTCTCCTAATCATCCCATCTAGCCCATCCTCTCTAATTATTCTCTCCCTTATCAAGCTCTGAGGATAGGATTCATCCTACATCTATCTTGAAACAAGTAGGTAGTTAGTCTGAGTCATTATAAATATCATCAATGATGCAAAACCTAGCAAATACATATCCATAATATACAAAATATAACATACAATTATCACATATATTCTAATCAATAATATCAATATCCCATTATATTTTATGTCCTAAATCTCAAATCAAATTAATATTAATTAGATAGTAACCATATTAATCGATGGATTAAAGGTTTATATGTCATAGGGTGAAACAAAGATATAATAGAATACAAGTAGAAGTAGAATATATTTCTATAAAAGAGTGAAATAGGTAGATAATATCACAATGTGCTAGAGTCCATTTCTCATGGACTTATCTAGGTTGACTTTGCATTCAAACCAATCATTATACCAATTGTGACTTTAGATGTTGAAAATTCTGAGATATTATACATAGGGTTTAACTATGTATAAGTCATCATATGCCTTTACTTTTATTTGAAACCATTATGGCACTTTGGTAGCATGAATACTTATAAGAAAAATAGGGGACTGTAATGGGTTGAGTTGACCTCAATCACCCTTTGATGATTGAACATTGCTTACGTATCCAATATACCAAAGGGAATTAATCACGTGTAGTTATTCCACCTAGAGTAAATTTACAAGTGTGCTCATTGTACTATATGTATGTAAATATAATATGGATTTGATACCTAAAAATGATAGTTCTTGACTTGATTTAGATATCTATTGACTTGGATTATGACTGTTCCTTATAAAAAATGCATAATTTGGGCACAATAGAGAAAATTTTCTCAATATGTGGAAGTTTAAATGCATGTACCAAGTGAATAAAAACTAGGGAAATGAATGAATCTTGTCATTTATATATAGGTGATTATTTTGAAAATTTTCTTTAGCTAACCATGTGAAATGTATAGGAAGACCCAACTTCAAATTTGTAAACTACTTTTTATTTGGCTCAAGATGTAGCTAGCCTAAGTGGACAGTGAGGCATTGCACCCCTATTTACCTATGACAAACTTGTCTAAATAGTTCAAGGACCTATGTATTGAAAATATGACATTGAAGGTTTTATGCGGTGATAATTTCAAAAAAAGGGTCAAGTTAGAATATAGATGAATGGCTTAGAGGAATGGTGCATAAAAGTCATGTATTTGAGCATGATTCATGTGGTTTAGAATGTGTCAATAATTATCATTGTCAAGTACCTATGACAAAATTTGTGTGTCTATAATCATATCAAACATAGCTTAATAACAACATATAGGTATTTTACTCATATGACACATAAGACTATTGACCTGGAAGATAAAAAATTACACCCCACAATCAATTTAAATATTTTTCATGTTTCTATTTCAATTAGAAAATGTCAAATACTTTGATTAATAATAAAATAATATCTACTAAGAATTTCATTAAACCTAGACTATTAGGACCGAATACCTAGGCAAAAGTAATAGAATACATTATAAAAATTTGATAAAATATTATTGAAAGGTAAAATATTTATTATTCAATTTACAAAGAGTGAAAGCTTTTAATAAACTTTCACAAGGTTGTTACACGAGACCCCAACCGGTTCAACCATTTAACTAACCAAACTAACATTTATTATTAAGAACTTTATTTTATTTACCAGCATTACTAACTATGTTAATAATGATTTGGATCAACTAACCCAACAAACCCTCCTTGACACAAAAAGGGATATAGAAGATGATCTGGAGCTATGACTATGAAATCATCAAAAGTATTTTTATCACCTACAACAAGCATATTGTACATCATTTTAATACTCAATTTATATCACTTATAAGAAGCCCACTACCCCATGTGTTGTGGCATGAATTATTGACATTATCAAGGTCTATGTTAGTAATTTGATTTGTCAAGGCCAAATTATAATTCCTATCATTTGAAACTTTCAAGAAACTATTTAATAACCCTTTAAAGATGGGAATTATGGCCTCAAAAGCACTAATTTTTTTCAAAAATATTAAAAATGGATTGTAAATAGGTCATTATCATTTTAAAAGAGCATTGTCAAGTTCATATATGTAGAGAATCCATGTACAGGGATCAATTTTGAGAGAAAATTAAGGTTTTTGAGAGCTACAAGTGGTTTCAGAACCTCAAATTTTGTACAAAAGGTCATCATGACTTGAGGAATATTATTAAAAAAATTAATGGCCATTGGATGAGTGGAGATACTCAATTTTTTGTAACAGTCCTCAACATGTCCGTTGGAGATCACCATTAGAACAGGCATCATTCTAGAGTGCCACAGAGGTTTATAATTCTAGGTAAAAGTTTAAAAAGTATAGGATGATGTTTTTACATCTAATAACTCCTTTAAAGAGTGTCAAAACTCTAAATTTTAAACAAACTATGCTCATACAAGCTTATGCAATCAAATAGGCATATAGGCCAAAAAGGGTTTTTTTTTAATTTTCAATAAAAATGTGATTTCAAAGTGTTTTTATAGAATTTTAAAAACCCCATGATTATTTTTTCAGTTATTGATAAGTATGTGGAGGTTAAATTTCATTTTAGTGAATTTTTTCACTTTTTACAGTTCTAGACACCCTTCCTAGCCTTCTGTTCAGATGTTCATATCTTTCACCACGCGTGGATTTTGGTTAAAAACTCTTAGAATAATTTTAATACACTTATTTAATTATAATTAATGAAAAATTGAGACAATTTTATGTGTTTTTCTTTATTAATAAGCATTAAGAGCATAGGCAACCTCGAATGCACTCAAAACCCCATAGGCAGATTTCTCCACGTGGTAACTTTTTATATATTTTTCATGGGAACCCAATATTTTTAGGGATGTTATATGGTTTATTTTTATATACATAAATTTAAATATTTTATTATTTTAAGGTTTTCACTTCATGAATCATCATTTTGAATATTTAGCTTTAAAGCTTGCCTAAAACCTTTAAAAACTACTTTTGCAAAAAGTTGATTTTATTTCCATAAAATCATCATAGATAAAATTTAAACCTTTTAAAATTTAAATTAAATTTAGATATTATTCCATAAATGTCAATTTTATGTACGGATGAGGGAAAAAATCATGTTTTTTATGAAAAAGCATGTAAATGAAGTATAGGATAATTCAATGAAATATAATCAATGGATCTCAAATCCTAATTCTTTTTATTCATATTCAAATTTTAATTTGGTTAGAAATAATCCCATAATTTCCCCAACTATCTCAATTAAAATGGCCAGTCTGTAGGAAAATAGAGCGAAATAGGCATAGTCAACCCTATTGACTGAATTGATGGGGAATCCAGAACAACACACCTATTCTGATCCCACTTGTTAGGATCTTGCTCCTCAAAAAGAGTAAAATATGATTACCAAATACAATCAATTAAACATGCGGAAATAACCAAAAGTACAAGTAACTAGAATTCACAAATAGCACAGAATATGAGAGACAATACACAATCTTGTATTAATACTCATTCAGAAAGAAAATACAATAAAGAAGATGCCACTTCTTCTTCCACCTCTCAGAGGCTTCCCACACCTCAAGGGCTCCCAGTAATTCTCAATCAAGAGTTCACTCTCCTACCAAAAATAGTCCCAACACACAACTCACACACAGAATTGGTGTTCACCTCCAACCAGTCAGTAATAACCCTGCCAATACACAAGTACTCTAAAGTACTTCAAGTAGATCTCCCATGAACCTGCAATAACCTACAATTCAACACACCTTACTTACACATGTAGATCTCCTATGAGCTTGCAACAACCTGCAACTCAATGATCTTACAATGGAAGGATCTGCCTTGCCTTCTTTTTTAGCTCATAATTACAATACATGCCAATGGGTCTATAAATACATCCCAGACTTAACCATAAATTAGACTCTTAATTTACTAATAATAGACACGTAGCTCAAGACTCTAAATAGCCTTTACATGCAAACAATCAATTTAACAAAATAAATGTTTGTGCAATAAATAGTTTTAGAACACACAGGCGACTAACATCGGTCCCTGTCTGACTGGAGGTGACTGATGTCGGCCGACTACCTGCCAATGTCGGTTGCCTTTTACACTGAATATGACCAACATCAGTCCCACTATCGACATCGATATCCCTAGAACTCAGCAACCTCCTCCATGTCTGCAACAAG
Organism: Torreya grandis; assembly: GCA_037957365.1. Lineage (NCBI taxonomy): Eukaryota > Viridiplantae > Streptophyta > Pinopsida > Cupressales > Taxaceae > Torreya > Torreya grandis. The sequence continues at coordinate 15,437 of JARHVA010002675.1, forward strand.
TTGAAGCTTTTAGCTCCACAACCTAACAATCTCCCACTTGAAGATAAACAGCTGCAATTGTACCTGTACCTGTACATCATCTAGTTTGTTTCCTTGACTTTGTATCCCTCTTCAAGATCACCCTTGAAGACCAACCACCACAAAACCTATGGTGCACCTCCTATGATCCAAATCACCTACCACATCCGCATCTACAAACCCATGTAGAAAAGAACTTGACCCTGCATAGCATGTGCACCTGCTACTGGTCCCTCTCAAATACCTGAGAATCCACTGAACTGCCCTCCAGTACTTCTTTCCTGGATTGGCTCCTAACTTTCTGACAACTCCCACTGCTTGGGAAAACTCAGGGTTAGTACACATGTACTCAACCTCATTATGTGAATCAAGACACTATTCATAAAACTGTCCAACCATCGGCATGCTAACCAGTCTCACACAATCATCCTAAAACAAAGTCAACATGTGACCTTCCATGTCCCTAGAACACACTCATGCCAAAGAATCTTGCTACTCTGAGATTCCTCATGACATACTTCTGAACTAGCTTTACCTTTAGTTCAGTAACTCCCTATAAGTGTAATTCTGCAGCAAGCACACAATACAGTAATAGGATAATGTAGCTAATATTATCCAACCTAGTAAAGAGAAACACAATGGTCAAACCTCCATTGTCCTATAGCTTATTCAAGACCATATACCCTGGCCTTCTGTCTCACGTGTCCATTCCCGCTCTTCTTTATCCTGATCATCCATTCATCTCTCAGTGCTTCCTTCCAGCTAGCAACTCCACCCAAAACTCCCATTTGGTTCTTCTCCAAGGAATCACATTCCTCATCCATGCCAAGCTCCCACTATTTCCTAGATCTACCTGCTTTGCTTCTTTAATAACTTCTTGGTTCTTGACCATCAGTGAGCAACAAGTAGTGTAAATAAGGGAAATGATGAATTTGAGGCTTACTTACCCTTTAAGTCCTCCATATGGGCGCTTGAGACTCCTTGACAGCTTGTTGTCTACCCAAAATCCATCTTAGTGACCAATGCCGGTCACATCTCAGTCTGCACCCAACCGATGTCAGTTCCATGTGACTGTCTCATCACTGACGTCGATTCCTCCTGACCGATGTCGGTGTTTATCTATCTTGAGTCACTGATGTCAGGCTACACATAGCCAATGTTAGTCCCTATCTGGATGCCGATTCTAGTTTTCTAAACAACGTCGGTCTCTATGTTTTTCTTGTGAGAAATGACTTCTACCCACAAGCTCCTTTTGGATCAAACCCTTGTCTAAATCACCCTTGCTCTGCTCAAAATTTTTTAGCCCCTTGTATTGATCTTTGTTCATCATCTTCTCCTTGAAAACCAAGACTTTCCTATTTTTGTCATTAAACTTCTCCATTTGTAGCTTACTTTCTTCTGCCATTGCTCTACTCCCACTCAAATAGAAACCCCTATGAGTAACCTGCAATCAACACACACTAACCAGATCTAATACAACCTGTTAGTATCCCAACCAAAAGATCTGATACCAATTGATGGGGAATCTAGAACAACACACCTGTTCTAATCCCACTTGTTAAGATCTTGCTCCTCAAAAAGAGCACAATATGATTACCAAATACAAGTGATTAAACATGTGGAAATAACCAAAAGTACAAGTAACTAGAATTCACAAATAGCACAGAATATGAGAGACAATACACAATCTTGTATTAATACTCATTCAAAAAGAAAATACAATAAATAATATGCCACTTCTTCTTCCACCTCTCAGAGGCTTCCCACACCTCAAGGGCTCCCAGTAATTCTCAATCAAGAGTTCACTCTCCTACCAAAAATGGTCCCAACACACAACTCACACACAAAATTGGTGTTCACCTCCAACCAGTTAGTAATAACCCTGCCAGTACACAAGTACTCTAAATTACTTCAAGTAGATCTCCCATGAACCTGCAACAACCTGCAATTCAACAGACCTTACTTACACATGTAGATCTCCTATGAGCTTGCAACAACCTGCAACTCAATGATCTTAAAATGGAAGGATCTTCTTTGCCTTCCTTTTTAGCTCATAATTACAATACATGCCAATGGGTCTATAAATAGATCCCAGACTTAAACATAACTTAGACTCTTAATTTACCAATTTATAGACACGTAGCTCAAGACTCGAAATAGCCTTTACATGCAAACAATCAGTTAAACAAACTAACTGTTCGTGTAACGAATAGTTCTAGAACACACAAGTGATTGACGTTAGTCCCTATCTGACTGGAGGTGACCGATGTCGGCTGACTACCTACCGATGTCAGTTGCCTTTTGCACTGAATATGACCAACATCGGTCCCACCACCAATGCTGGTATCCCTGGAACTTAGCAACCTCCTCCATGTCTGCAACAAGTTGAAGCTTTTAGCTCCACAACCTAACATGAATGGTGAGTGTTTTCTCATCAAAATCACATTTATTGTGATGAGAAAAGTTTTTCCAAGTCTATTTAATTATTTTTTCAAGTTTCATGGCTTATTATTGTAGGTTTAATGTAGTCCAAATGCAAGAAGATAGGCTATTAATTCTAATTGGCCTAATAGGCCTAATTGGTCAATCAAACAACTAAAGAATGGTATTGAAAATCTATCAAATAAATTGATTTTTGAGTTATCATGTGACATATCTGATATTATTATGTATATTCATATATTTTTTAAATTTTAAGTGTTATTTTATGCAAGGAAGAGCCAAGTGGAGTTAAGTAGCCTTGAACTTCCAATCAAAGCTTCAGTTGACTAGTTGACCAACATCATGCAATATTCCTTTGTTATCATTTAACTAATGATATTAAAATCCTTCAATATTAATTCAAGTGGAGATATACACCAAATAATGGCATTAATTACATGCAAAGAGAGTTGACCAAGTCAATGGGGCCCACCATTTCTTGTTTCAACGCCAAAATGGATTTCTTGAAAAAAAAGAAAATTAAAAGTTTTTTTAAGACTATTATATTTATTTTTGAGCTCAAAATATACTTGATTTTTTATCAACATGGGCCCACCTATTTTCAATTCCAAATTTTGAAAGTGCATCCATGCTTTAAGAGGGAAAGCTAATATTGTAAACAAGAGTTTTCTAAATATTGTAAAAGGGAGTTGATTAAATAATTGTAAAAGGTTTTAGTATTTATTTAATTAAATAATACTATTAATTATGTAAATAAACTCCACTTAGGATTTTATTAGCCTTTAAGACTTATATATTGGCTTTACAAGCCATTATTGCATAATTCTAGGAGTTGAAGCAGAAATTGTAATCTGGACCATACATCAATAAAGAAGATTTTGTTTTGCATATGAGTTTGGATAGATAATAGTGTGTATTTGATTATGTATCAGCATATAATATAGATTATATCTCCTTTTGGCAGGTCTCTTCCTCACCTATTACTTTCTATCTCACCTTCTATAGGTCATTTGAAGAGGTAAAAGAAATTTTGTGATCCAAAATCCTTTCAATCCTTCATCTAAAATATTTATGCTTAATGGAAAAATACGAATTTTATTGATTCATATGTGTGCATCAATTTCAATAGTTTCCAAAGAATATAATCAATTCAGGTCCATCACCCCTTTAATTAGGATTTTCTTTCAATTTTCCCTTTGCCTTTTCACCCCAAAAATCACAATAGTTTACATATAATCGATAAATATAAATGGAACCAACCCTCTTTAAAATTTATTCTTATCATAGAATCACCCACACTCTGATAAGTTCCAATTTTATCACCTAGAGTGAAGGTGTGCTTGCACATCTTCAAGCAGGGTGCACTCTAAAGTGATAGCAGTCTATTCATCTCCTTTGACCATTTTTTAACATACTTTAGTGGAACAAAATAAATGCATGTTTAAACACATTAATCCATATAAGGTCTCATACATAAATCCATCCAAGTGGCTATTTAGTATACAATGTATGGCATATCTCCCCAATGATACTAACAAAAATTTGCTCAACACTATAGTGTTATCAACTCCCTTACCAACTCATACAATCACCGATGGTTTATCAAAAGCCATGTAGTATATTCCCCCTATCAATTTAGAGGTGAGAATCCCTTGAAACAAAAACCCAAATACAAAATACTATGTTTACTCCTCATCAAGAATAGAAATGAACTAAAAACCCAAAACTGAACTGAAAAACAAAAAACTAAAAATACACACTACTTCTATCAAAAAAGTTATTAATCATTTGACCCAAAATTTGAGATAATATCTACCTAAAGATGGTAAAGTATCCTCTAGCATCCAATCAATCCTCTATCCTCTATTTTTACACTAGTACCTTGTCAATCAAAAGGATCCTGATGGACTTTGTAATATATGACATGTTCTTCGATAGAACAAACATAAGATGACATGAAATTTTTCATTTTGAAGGTGTTAGTTTCCATAGAAAATACACACTTATACATTATTTTAAATACATTTACTTTAAAAATCATATAAATAAGCTTTAAATCATAAAATAGACCATGACAATGTGTCTAGAATGTCCAAATAGTAGATATTGACTAGTCACATGACCACTTTAACACAAAATAGCAACTAGATACAAGAGTCACAAAAAGTGTCACAAGTTTTACAAAAATTACACCTTTTACACCCTTTTCTTTTGTAACCATTTTTAAAATTACAAATGGAATATTCAAAAAATATTTTCAAAACTAATTTTGACTAAAAAGTGTTTGACCAAAAAGATAGCTTTGTGGGGTTTTGAACTTGAGACTTCTCCTTTGCAAGTGTTTTATAGAAGTTCTTTAACCAATTCTTCTCCAAGTAATTTTGAAATATGATTAGAATATATTCTAGATAAACTTTATTTTCTAATTTTCTAAGATAAGAAATAGATATTTTCATTTAAATTTGATTTACTCAATGAGAAGTGAAATTATTGCATCTCTCTTTTTTCTGGTGAGGCCCACACCAATGCAACAATGTTTGAAAAATTAAACATTAATACATAAAACTTTATTTATTGTGCCATTTTTCTTATTAGAATACCATCATGGTTTTATGAAGTCATAAAAATGCTAGATTCTACCCTTTTTTGCAAAGAAATTTCTCAGAGATCCTCTAAACTAATTTACATTCTATAAAAATCTATACATGTGCAGTGAAAACTAATTTTTGAAGGATTTAAATGCATATAACATGAAAAACCAACTTTTCAAACTGATTTTACTTTGTATAAATTTAATTTTTTTTAATCAAAATTTCATAAAAAACCTCTACATAAAGTTAGGGTCATACAAAGCATGAAAACCATTATTTTTTCATTAAAGAATTAATACAAGTATGGTTTTAGGGTGTATAACAGTAAATGGAAGTTATTTTTAGATTTTATGACTGTAGAGAGGTCATACTATAGTGACTAAATTATGTTTGAGCAAATTAAATTACCATACTATACATGACATAGATTTCATGAGTCGTACAACTTGAATTTATGATTTTTTAGGTTGTACAAATTGAGGTTTTGGACCTTTTAATATTAAAAAATTCAGATTTTAAACCTATTTGGCCATAAAAATAAGTTTTTGACTTCTAAGCATAATAAAAAAATATATTTTCAAGGCTTTTGGAGGCCCTACAAGAGGAATATTTTTTAAAATTTTCAAGAATGAAATAATATTTTTGAGAATGAAATATCAAAACATCATAACTATAGCTTCATACCTTCTCAAATTGTTTCTCTCTCTCCTCTCTTTCACGGGCCTTCATGTAAACTCATTCACCTTCCAATATTTTTCATGTGGCTCTAATATCACTATTAGAACTGAATACATGGGTAAATTTAACAAACTACAATGTAAAAACTTGACAAAATATTATTGAAAGGTAAAATCTTTATTATTCAATTTACAAAGAGTGAAAGCTTTTAGTAAGCTTTCACGAGATAGTTACTTGAGACTCCAACTAGTTCAACCACCCATCTAACCAGACTAACATTTATTTAGTTTTATAAAATTAGTAATTATTCTAATAATGATTTGGATCAACTAACTCAACATCGACCTCATGAACCAAGTCTTCACATATTTATATGATCAACAAAGAAGTAATGTTAAACCTATAACACATTTCAACATAGTCTACATAATTTTTTATAATTAATGTGATATACTAAAATGTTTTTTGAATAAATACTTGGTCAAATTTCTACTTATGTGAAATATATTTTCCAACTATACACTAATATATAATAATATCATCTATGTTTGTACATATCATGCAACAAGAGGACATTCAACAAATATGTACATTCTTTTTAGAGATAAAATTTAAGACATAATTAATAAAGGTAAAATAATACTACTTCACTAAACATCCATTAGAAAGGTGATTATTTACAAAGAAAATTAACTTTGTAAGGATACAACAAATTTCAACAGTAGTGATGAAATCTAATGCAATCAATAATTGGATGAGGATAATAAATTATTTTATGATTGCACATATTAGGGGATATATACCACCCCATAAAAATAAACATAAATGATTTATGGGGAATTTATGGTTTTCATGCATATATTGATGTAGAGGGTTATGGAAAAATATTTAAACTCACCCATTTCTTGGCTCTAAACTTGGCTTGAATAAACACAAGATGTTTTGCTTTGTTCACAAGGCTCAACCTCCAATTTATGTCTTTCAACTTGTCACTAGGATTTATAACGTCCTTTGAAATATCCCTATTTTCCAAACCCCTTATATGCATTATTCTCTATCATTATACCCCTCATAGGTCTCTATCTCATTACCTCAACTCATTTCCATTCACTTCCAACCTCCTTTCACTTTCTTCCTTCACTAGTTTCACTCTAGTCAAGCTCTCATGGACATAATCTACCTTCATAGATGACCGTACCTTATTGTATTACACTTGTATTAACCCCTTTGTACTTATCAATCATTCTCCAACACTCACTTCCACACCTCCAGCCTAATAGTGAACCTTCTTGCTTATAGTTTTTTTTCATAAATGTCCTTAGTATGAACATTATATCAATTTTATATGATGTATATGCCCATATTTAGGCACCCTCTATCCTCTTACTACTTCCCTTAAAGTTTCATAGCCCCACTCTTTGTGAAATTACACCTTCCTTTGTAACCTCCTTCACAATTAGGCCTTTCTAACCCTTCAACACACCCACAGTGCTAGTTCTATACTTTACGGATGTGGGACCAACTTAAAACCTCAAGAATATTTTATAGGGAATTTAATAATAATATAATTTTAAATTTAAATCACTTTCATTTATTCAATCAATAGTTATAGGTATTTGAAATATAAACCCTAGTTTCTTATTTTAGCAGGCCTGTACAAGCCAAGAGAGGTTTAAATGTTATATTCTTGGATTGAAAGAATTTCAATAAAAAATAAGACCTTCCCAAGGTCTGTATTACCTCTATCCACATTTTCAAATATCTAAATATCCTTGATCAAGCCTTTTATGTCTTATAACTACCAAAATATAGAATTACGATAGTCCTTTATAGGACTGTGTAAGGGTTTAATAGTTAGTTACACTTCAAGAAGGTTATAATAATTAAAAGGCATATTATTATGATTTTTTGTCTCCCACACATATTCATACTTAACCATACCATTCACCATCATCTTTCTTAAACTCATATCTTCCTTATTTAGCATATAATTGTGCAAAATAGGGTATTAACTGTGCAAATAGGGGTTCTCTTTATATATAGAATTTTGCATTAGATATTTGTCATCTGAATTGCATTCAAACCATATTAACTAACATACCACCATGGATTCTCTTTCCTACATACCAATCCAATTAAAACCATAATCTTTCTAATATAAAGACTTTAAGAAACATTAGGATAACACATGTTTTGACTATCACAATCACATCAGGGTACAAGGATAGTAACTTCTCCATGGGTTTCCTTATTATATAACATACTATCTAACTAGATAATAGATTACCTGATTCATATATTATTTCAAGATAAACTTACCATGTGTGTACTTTCATTTACCATTTCTAAAAACTATTGAAATAATCCTTTCTCTTGACTATAACCTAAGTCTCAACTTAGACCTATAACAAACACAAACATGATACATTCATATCCTCAATGGATTTTCAAGGAAATGTGTAAACAATAATAATTAAATACCTTTTAATGGATCATATACACACATAACAATCTCTTCATTATTCATTTGAATCATCATATATTACATATACAATCTATGAATGGACTCTACCACCTCCTTGGAGAGTTTTACATTTTTATTTTCTTGGTTTCTCCTCCTCTCACATTCTCAAAGATATTTCATATCCCCTACTCTCTCCTCTCATTTTAAAACTACCATTATCATCCAACATCTACGTTAGTTTTGGTAGTTATAACTTAAAACTCCCTTACATGGCCATCTCAACGTATGAGTGACAATTACATTTTTTAAATTAATCTTAAATTTTCATCACCTTAATGACTTAGAAATAAAATGCCTTCAAACCTTATTTTCATGACTCCTTGGACCCTTATACCAACATTATCTCTCCTAACCACTTCATACTATGTTTATGGGTCTTCTATGCTTAGTCTAGGATTTGAATTCTCAAACTTACACTTTTGGAGGGAAAGCTCCAAACACATACAAATCACACTTGTGATGACTAATGAATATTCTAAGACAATAAATAGACCCTATAATATCATTCACACACATATGCATACCAAAATGGATCACCTATGACCCCTAACTAGTATGTCACTTCAACAATAATAACTAGTGTTTTGATTACTAGATGCTCATGAATCATACATATTGTAAACCCATTTTGTACCATACATTAAGCTTTCTTATATTACTACATGATTCATATTGTTTTCAATTAAATTATAAAATGAAAAATCATTGATAAAATACAAAAAATACTTGGTAATCATCATCAACACATATTTACTATATGATATTATTTTGCATAGCTTTATTATTTTATATGTTGTGCCTTACATGTGCCTTTTTTATAGTGTTTACTTTTTCAAAATTACTATATCCAATAACATTAATAAAATATAAAACTAAAAAAAATATTTTCTTTTATCTTGGTAATTAGACACACATCTTATCTATCAATACAAAATTTACACATCCATGTTTTAACACCACCTTTTTAATGATATACCTTAACTTAGGTAAGAGGTAATATAATCTTGATAAATATGAATATGTTACATTTTCAACCTTCTCGAAGGTGTTGAGGCATCACTTACTTTGATAAGCAATAAAATTTTCTATTCGGATCTACCTTTACATGCATCCTATTTTTTACTAATTACATCTATAAGTTATACTTAACTATGTACATCGATTTGCTCAAAATATTTGTTATCATATTATTACATTATAAAATGTTGTGAGCAATGTGTCCCCATTTATTTTCAAGAAATGGAGACCCCACTTGTTTGAAAATCATATACAAATTTTTAAATCTAATTGGTGAAATAACTTGAATTTGTTCTTTCATTTATCTACATAAGGTTTCCATGTTGTTTTTTAAACCTAACTTTCATAGGAAACTTGAGATTATTTTGGGGTATTCTTATGGGTCTCTTTAAAATTTTGGATGATTTTTATATTTCTCTAACATTGAACACCCCATTATGCTTTAAACCTTATGGAATTTTAGTTTCATGTAATTAGTGATTTTGATGCACCCACAGAGTCTTTTCATTTTGAATCTTCACTCTTTAAACTCCATGATCACATAAGAAGGCCTTGAATATCTTTGTTTCACATATAAAAAATCACACTTCATTTTATCTAACATTGTTCTCATGGGTATATATAAGTGTGTTTTATAGGTGGTGTGGATGCGATAAAATATATATTTTATTTGACAAGTTCCACACACCAGCACAATCTCATGGACCTTAATCGAACAAAGACACACTTCAGGACTCCGTGACTCCATGGTTATTCAATGAATGGCATGTGTCTTTTGTGACTAGTTTTAAATATTTTATTATCACTTTGATTTCATAGAATGAATTTGTCTAAAGTGACTCATATTTTTATTATTTTTATGTGGGTAACTTTACATAGTCACAGACACTATGAACCATTGACACTATGGGAGTTTGAGGTAATCTTGGTTAAAACTTGGCATATTCCAATTGGTCACACAAAAAAATTTAATCTTATTAAAATTAGAAAATCTAAGAGCCACATACACTCTAAGAGTTTGATCCATTTATAAAAATACACTTGGTTAATATATAGTGGATATAAAAAAGGAATAATATGCAAAGGTTCATGACCTACAAAGGACACATCATAGGCTTATGCCAAGTGGCATACAAATGTCAAAATTAAAAAAGGTTTTATTTAAATTTGAGTAGCATGAAAATATCATGGAATCCACACATTCACATCACACACAATGAACAAAGAATCCAAAGAGGACTTTGTGAATCCCATGAGATCCTTATACATGGGCAACTAAGATCTCTTTTGATAATAAAGCTATAAATAGTACTAAAATCATAATTATAATGGCAAAGATAATTAATAAAATTAAAATCCACCTTTTAAAAATTAATTCATGCTTAGTGATAAGACGAGGCCATCCCTAAAATATAAACTATGAAACTAAGGTATTTTGAATTAATATAGCAAGTCATTTTGCAAGTGATCATCATAAAATTACATAGGAAAATTTGAGATATTTTCAATCAAATAAGGACCATTACAAACCATTTTTCACAAGTAAATAAGAGGTTTATTATTCATTTTTTTTAGTATAGAATAATCATAATGGTTTCATCTTCTTCTATAGTCCATATTTAAGAGTACATAGATACTGTATACACACAATGTTTTTAAACTTTATCAATTACTGATTCTTTCTCTCTTGCAAGAACCCATCGAGTCTCAATATATCTGAGTGCATGCCTTAAAAGTTGCATCAAGAAATGGGTGGGTAGACCATTGGTGATTCTTAAGATTGTTGTTCCCTATACCGCCACTTAAAACCAACAAAAAACATATCCTATACTTTTATCTAAGCTTTGACACCTTCCTTCCACACTCCTCTAAACAATTCACTACCTCAATTAGCCCCTACCTAAGACAAAGCTCTTTTTATAATCCATAAAACATATTCTCATAGGCCAACCTTGTTCTTATAAATGAACACATTATGAGACTAAGTCAGCCCATTCGACTTAGTATGGGACTTAAATACTTTATTTCCTAAATAATTAGGTCGACTGGGCTGATTATGTCAGCCAAAACTTTGGAAGGATTTAGGGTTAGATCCATCTATATAAACACATACTTTTTTCCATTTTCATTAGAGAGAGATAGAGATAATCATTCATTTGCACTATTTTACAATCTTCTCTTCCACCATTCTACTTAAGAAGTCATTACTTATGGTTTACACTTGTAGAGAAGAATTTTGTCTTGTGAAAAATTGTTGGATACATAGGATAAGTCTTATAACCTAGAGATGACCTAATTTTTTATCCTTATGAACCATAACAACCTCTTGCAAAGCACCATTGGCCAAGGGAGATATTGGGCCTTGATGGGTTCACATTAAAGTAAGTATTCCTAACTATTATTCTTATATTTTGGTAGATATGACTAGCATAAGTAATGGTTTTTGAATGAATTTATCTCTCCATGTATTAGGGTTACCTCTACATTGACTATAGTAGAGTTCTTATTTGCATGTTTACTTTTATGTTTATCATCCCCATTAGTGCCACAAGCTTTAGTGAACACTAGATTATTTTTACTTTACTTTGTCATTTACTTTGTTAGAAACCATAAGACCTAGCTAGAGTTATTATGTGTATTGCTTGACTAAAGGCTTTGGAAGCCTCTATAATGATATTATGTGGTAAGAGACCCCTTAGTTAGTTCTATAGAATCCATATTGGTCATGACTCTGATTATCTAAATGTACTAACTAAAAGGGCTAGTGTGATTTATCTTCTCCAAGATAGTATTGATTTACAGATTAACTTCACTTTTCCTTATCATACATTCTATTGAACCCAATGTAAACTAACCCTTATAGGTTTTCTTTCCTACTTTCATTTATTATGTATTTAATTTTTACATTACTAAATAAAACTATCGACTCATTCTAACATTTTGTGCACATTTTTAACACACATTTAATCTGATCAACTCTATTTTGATTTGTGTAGGTCATCTTCAACTATAGGTAACTGGATCAATCCACTTGACTTAGTTCACTTCTTCACATATATTTTTTTAGACTTAGTTGACCCAATCAACTTTGTTAGCAGGTTAAAAATCTTCATCTGGATGGCATAGTAAAAAATAACAAATTTAACATCTTTAAAATCATCAAGTTTATTCTCACCATCTCAATCATTTATTTCCTTCATTTCAATCCTATTTTTCACAATTTTTAATCTATAAAACTGTAAACCTACATTAAACTCAATCAACTAGATTGACTTAGTTTTTTAGTTTGATTCTTGCCCAAGAGACTCAGTGGATTTATTCGACTGTGTTTTTCTAGCCCTCACTTCAATAGATAGAATTGACCTAGTTGATTATATTCTATATTTTTTTCATATTCAATTGACTGAACTATCCCTATACTCTTCAAGTTAAGGAATTAACTCATATTGTTAGTAATTAAATCATCTTTCATTTTATTTCTTGCTTTTTTAGAGTAGCACACATAGACTAAATAGGAAGTTTTAATTTATCAATTTTGTCATGCTATTTTTATACACTTCCAAACCACATAATATCAAAAATCATTAAAAAAAATTCTACTGAATGTCTACCTACTTGTATTTCATCACCAAGGGGGAAGTTGACTCAGTTTTCTAGCCAAATATAATTACATGGTTGATGGTATATATTGTCAAATCACCCAACACCCTTGTCACTACAAGATTATGAAGTGAGGGGGTAAGCCCCAATACCAAGCTAGTACCATCACCAATACAGATCCCCTTTAGCCTTAACTACCTAAAATTATTCTTAGGTTGCCTTTCTAGCTCCTTCTTAAAGCATACTCCCTATCACATTTATTTATAACAATTATAATTTAAAACATTTAGGATTGACCACATAGGTTAGCATTTCTATTTTTTCTATTTTATCTTTGATAATTGTATGTTTTATTTTAAAATTTATATTGGCCAGCATCGATACAAGGTTTTTGTTATGTGCCATAATTGGATTGATTGGTTTGACCCTATTACCTATGTGTTTATTTCATTTTTCTACAAAATAACACTAGATCATCCAAAGTCATATATGTCAAAACCTGTCTCTACCCTCAGAACATGGTCAACTTACTCGATTGTGTCTTTTATATTTTTTCCCTTACATAGAACATAGACATTTTGTTTGACTCAATCTCTCAAAGGCTAGTCTATTTTACCTCCTACATAATATAGTCATTTTGTTTGACTTAGTCTATCATAGGTTGGTCTTCAATGCTTCCCCATAGAACATAGTCAATTGATTCAATTGTGTCTTTTTTTGGATTTTTATATTTATCTTCCTTCCAAACTTAATCAACTCAGTCAAATTTATACCTCTTGGTTGATTCAATTATTTGATCTGAGATCCTTCTTAGTCGATCTTGTTATGTATTTGGTTGACTTTGCTCCTACTTTTCACCTTTTCTCTTTAGTCTTAAATGCTTATTCCAAGCATCATGAAATCCCCTATTAGAATCTAATTAGATAACCTTAATCTATTTAGGTGATATATGGGATATACTTTCCTTCCCACCTTTGCTACCCAAGATCATACTCACTCTTGGTACATATCTCCTCACCCTTTATCCTTGGACTACAATATGGTCCAAATTACCCTAACTGATGACATTGATAGATTAGATCTATTTCATACTTCTCAAGACAATTCTCTATCAAAATCATTGTATTACACTATAGGGATAATTGATATAATCTTAACCAATAACCCTATAGGAAATATTTTAAACACCAACAATCCTCCACCCAACAACCCATCCCCTAATACCAATTCATGGAATGTTTCTCCTTCAAAATCCTAATAATCCACCTTTAAACACTAATTACCCCAATACACCAATTGATACCACTCAAATTATTACACAAATAGTACAACACATGAACATTATACAAACATATAATACTTCTCAAATGATGCAAATGCAACATCATTTATTAAACATGGCTAACCAACCTCCTATTCTCCTACCTCAAAATAACCAAATTTTATCCCTCAACCTCTTAGAGATGCCATAGGAAATATCATTTCCCAACCCCTTACACATAATAAGATTCCCCAAAATATTAAAAATAAACCTTTATCCCCCTTCATTGTTTCTATTTATATTAGAAAAATCTCTCTAACTATTAAATATGATGGGACTAAATCTCTTGCATCTTTACTGAAAGTATTTGGTAATCTTTACAAAGAGCGGATTCAAACCAATACCTTTGCCACTACCAACTTCTAGTTAAAATATTCATAGCAGATGTATTAGAATGGTATAATAAACTCTCTCAACATTCCATATTACAACTCAAGGATTTAGTCAATCCTCTAGTTAAATAATTTCAACACAATGATCTCCCTAAAAATTGTCTTAGCCATTTTATCAATGCTAAACAATCACCTTTTGAATTAGCTCATGATTTCATTAAATGATAGAAATATTTAGCTCACAAAATTGATCATAGTATGGCTGATGACAACTTATTTAAACTATTTATAACTACCTTAACACCTTCCCTTCAATATAAGGTTCAAAAAAATTATCCCCAAACACTATGTGATGCAATTGATCAAGCTAAAAGATAAGACTTTCTTATGAAATAGTTTGAGCCCAACCTTAAAACCATCAAAGGATTCTTCAAAAAATCCACTAATTCCATTACTATTAATCCTTATCAAACCAAAACAAGATTATCCAAAGTGGATAACCCCCAAATCTTCCCATGCACCCTTAATTTTTCAATAAATGAATCAATTATTAGCTCCTTCTAAACCTTTCACTTACACTAATAATCCACCTACATGGTATGATCCTAACAGATTTTTTTGGTTTCATGAATATGTGTGTCATTCCCATAAAACATGTCATGGGCTTACCAAATATTTTCATTTATTTTATGTTAGGAGATATATCTAATCATGACACTAAGATCAAAATATGTCATCATGATTATGTCAACACCTCTAAAAAGAAACAAGTTACGAAGCCTTCATCCTCTAAACATCCTAAAAAAAATTATACTTCTAATCCACCACATTAAAATGAAGATATATGTGCAATTAATGTTGATTATGACCAATATTATACCAATTCTCAATATGTCAATGCAGCTAAAGTCAATTATAGATGTAAACCCACCCACAAAGATCCTGTCACTAAGCCAAAAAAACATCACTTTAAGATAAAATTCTCAAAGACACCACAACTACCACTACCATACCTTATGAAACAAATGAGGAAACATTCCCACAACCAAAATCTCAAACTACTTCTCTCCCTACCAAAAACATTTTACCTCCCAAGCCTCGTGTTGGTTCTTCATCTTCTAAATCTTATTGGAATTTATTAGAAGAGCTTAACTCATTACCTTGTGAAATACCCCTCATGGACTTATTTTGTACTTTTCCATATCACCACAAATTTTTAATGTAACAATTATAATATATTGAAGAACCACCTTAGCTTAAGGTGGAACAACCTCCTTAATACCCTTTACCAATAGAAGTACATACTATCGAAACTATTTATAATTCTTCCAAACCTTACATAGAATTCATTAAATAAGATATGATTAACAATGAAATTATTTTTCAAGCCAATGATCCACTACTTTTCATTAAAATTGAAATTATTACCACCCTTATTCAAAAATTCTTAGAAGATGAGGGTTGGGAATTAATTTCACCTCCCTTTGGTTAATTCAATAAATTGGGTATACCAAATATCACCTTAAACAAACTCATCTCACATGTCAAGGATTTGATAAGACAAATCAAAAACCACTTGGTTTTACTTGGATCCCCTCACTATTGGAACCAAGATCATACATATCAAGATTATGGTCCTTGACTTACCACTATCCTATAATATACTCCTAGGTCTCCCATGGACACATTGTATGATGGCTATTACCTCCTCAGGTAGTCAATTTATCAACTTCATCCATAATGGCAAGCATTAGAAATATGAGGCCGATCATAATCCATGGAGTATCCAACTACCTAACCCCAGATCTCAGTATTAAATTCCAACCCTTCCATAAATTAACAGTGTACATCTACCAAATTTTTTTAACATGAATCCAAATTTATAGGTCACTATTATCAATTTTAATGATGATGAACCAAATGAATTATAAAATACTTGTAATACCACTAAGTTACCTCCTTACATTTCATAATGGCTTCCTCCCTATTTTGTTTCATGTGATTGTAACATCCCTTTAATTGATGAGATCACTAAAATCCCTCCTCCATGTAATGTTCACGAAGCCTCTTACACATAAGATGACTTCACATGTATTGAATATGAAGTGGAAATCTTATTTTAAGATCCTTTATCAATTTCACCCCAAAAAATTAGTGATCTAGGTGCAACCACTTTTGATTCTCACTTTGAGACAAATGCATGCACTATTTCCCACACCTATGATGATAATTATATCATGGCTCAAGCCCAATCATGCGACTTGGACATATAACACTATCAACAAAGATTGTCCAAAATATATGTCTTCAACTGTGATTTCTATGTCATTCATATATC
Organism: Torreya grandis; assembly: GCA_037957365.1. Lineage (NCBI taxonomy): Eukaryota > Viridiplantae > Streptophyta > Pinopsida > Cupressales > Taxaceae > Torreya > Torreya grandis. Next base: position 32,298 of record JARHVA010002675.1, read on the forward strand.
AATTGATAGTGAATCATAACCTGAAGGCCGTGTATCCTTAACCAAATCCACTATTTCCACTATGTCCATACCTCTTGTCAATGTAATGGGAACCACTATTTCTAAATTTATCCTTAACCAAATAATTTATCACTTTTGAATCCCCCATACCATCATTTAAGATAATGGTGGCCACTTCAAAAATAAAGACATGAAATAGTTATGTATTAAATTTAAAATTTCCCACAAATTTTCCACCCCTTACCATTCAAAATGTAATGTCCAAGCTAAATCCACTAATAAAATTTTCAACAAAATATTAAAAAATACCATTATATAAACTCACACTGATTGGCATCTTCATTTATATCCTACACTTTGGGCCTATCAAACTAGCATATGTATTGTCACCAAGGCAACACCATTCTCACTAGTATATGGTTCTAAATTTGTCTTACCATTAGAATTCAAACTCACATATTTACATATATATATATTCATGGTATCATTTTTAATGAATAATTATGTGAAGCTTTTAGTCATGCCTTAGATCTTCTTGATGAACACTATCTAGAAGCTTTCCAACATAATCATCAATATAAGGCCTACATCACCAAATAACATAATAAAAAATTTAATGTATGCACATTTAATGGTGCTGATCTAGTCCTAAAATTAGACTACACCTATGACAAAGAAGGAAAATATACCCAAAAATGATGGGTCTTTTATTTAATTAAAGATATTCTTGGTCCTAGTACTTATCATTTATAAACTAATGAAGGTCATGTTTGCAAAGAGCCCATCAATGCACAATTTTTACAAAAATATTTTGCTTAAATACTACACTTCTTTTTCATAATTATATATATTATCCTATTAACACTTCTTGTATGACCTTCTCCAATGATCTCACCTTTGTATCGGTCTATCTTATACACAAACCTTAGTCCTTTCTGTTGGTCCTTTGGTTTCTTTAATTTGTGAGTTACATTGTAACACCATGGATAAGACCCAATTTTCCTCATGAATACCATTTTTATTTCATACATTAATCTCTCATGTTTTTTCTCTTTTGATCACTAGTTTTTTATTTTACAAACCTTTTTCATTTTGTTCTTTCTCTTGTGAGTTTCATTGTAAGACCATGGATAGGACCAGGCATTCCTCACAAATACCATTTTTCCCTTTATGCACCCACTTTTTATTTTATGAGTTTTACTGTAATACAATGGATAGGATCAAGATCTTCTCATAAAATATACATATTATTTCAAACCTTTTTTCCCAAACAAAGTGTTTTTTTTAGAATGTTATGAAATGGTTAAAAGTTTGTGATTCCATATTCTCAGCCTCAATTTTTATTTATTTTGTAGATAAAACTTGCACAAAAAACTATGTTAAAATATTTACCTACACTTACATACATTATTATGATAAGGAATCATACTTACCTATCATTGTATCCCTTTTCACATTGTCACATTTTTTAAAATTTAAAGTAATTCAAATTGTTTCATGTTCATTTCTACTTGATTCCCTTTCTTTCATTCCACTTTGGATAAAACAACGTTGAATTCAAGATATCACTTTTATTTTACATGAATAAACAAGACTCTTAGACACCATACTCTCTAATTAATATTTCTTAGCAACTAATTCCAAAGTTTTCAAATGATAGTCATTTTTAGCACCTATGTTTGGTTCTTTGAATCTATTGGAGGAGGAATAGATAAATCCATCAAATGTTAAAAGCCAAATCATTTAAAATAAAAGGAAATGATCAAAATGTAATATAAAATCAAAAAATTCAACATCACACCAAAATACATGATTCATATCACATTTCTTATCCCAAATTTAAGCTTAAAATCCACACTTAGACTCGTAATAGAGCCAAAGACCATTTGGGTGTAGTGGGCTAGTAGATTGGGATAGGAGAGTTAAAAATTATCTATAGTGCTACCTACTTTATCACACAAGTACCCAATCTTCGTATTAGACTGAAAATTTTGTAAGGGGTTATGAGAAATGGGTAACATGTTGTGGAAAGGTAGGTCTATTTTACTTTTCATGCATTAAGCCTACTGAGATGATATTCATACTTCATCTAATAACCCAATATTTGTGTGGATAGGAGAAGTTATTCTGAGTCCTTAATGTTGAAAGTCATTTTATTTTTATAAAAATAATTTTAGGGTCTTGACTTTGATAAAGAGTTCCTCTACCTTGATTTTTTCTACATTTACCCCATTGCCCATTTCATTCCCCCCTTGACAAAAAAAATTGATTCTAAATATGTTTTCCCACTTCTATATTTCTTCTTATTCATGTCTTAAAACATGATAACACTAAATTTTTTTGGTTTTATCTATCTTTAGAACAACACAGTATGCTTGAGTGATTATGGATTATTTTCTTTACACCATTACTTTACATTTTTTGAATTTCCTTGGTTTCATTTTTAAAAACATGTTATCATTATTTTTTTCAAACAATTGCATTTATTTCTATATTTCCATACTTTTTCCATTGTTGAGTGATTTTGGATTGTTAATTCTCACTCAACAATGTTATTTTCCCTTTCATGTAATTTTTGCATTGATGAATGATTAAGGATTATTATTTCTCACTCATAAAAGTTGTTTTATCATTTATTTCCCATATTTATATAAGCAAGTATTGTTATTGCTTTCACATTGATGTTATATTTTCATTTTCATGTATCCTTAGTTTTATTGGTTTATCACCCTTTTTACTTAAGGTATACTAATTTGATTTTGTCAATTATTTAGTAGCCTTGGATTTTTAGTTACTTGATTTACTCTAAATTTTGGCTTGGTCATTTGGTCCTAACTTAGCATTTATCACCCTAACTTACCACATTTCTAAGCACATCATGTCTACACATTTTAGTTATCTTGACTTTCTTGTGTTTGTTTATTTTTTATCTTTCACTTTATATCCTTAGGATTTGTCCAAATCCGTCTTCGTGCCTTCCATAATTAAAACTAGAAACATAGCAGAGAACCACTTATAATAAATGTAAGTCAAGGTACACATATATTTCTTATTTATTTTAGTTAATTCCTTTTAATCATTTACTTTTAGTTATTTTATGATTTAAAATACTACAAATTAATTAGCTCAGTGTTGAGTGTTGATGTGTTCTTTTCCTAAAATAGCATCCCATGTTATAACTATGTAACACATGATGAGCTTCGAGTGGGGCATATCTATACACATAATATTTTTAAAATTTATCAATTACCGATTATTTTTATCTTACAAGAACCCATCGAGTCTTAATATCTCTGAGTGCATGCCTTAAATATTATACTAGGAAAGTGGTGGGTAGACCATTAGGGATTCATAAGATTTTTATTCCCTATACCACCACTTATAACCAACACAAACCTTTCCTATATATTATCTTAATATTTTACACCTCCCTATCACACTCCTCTAATCAATTCATTACCTCAATTAAAATACCTAAACCAAAATATCTTTTTGTCATCCACTAAACATAGTCATATGGGTCAACCCTTTCTTAGAAATAAGCACATTATGAGACTAAGCCAACCCAGCCAACTTAATCTAGGACCTTACTACTTTATTTCCTAAATAATTAGATTGATTAAGCTGATTATGTTGGCTAAACCTTAGAAGGGTTTAGCATTAGATCTAATTATATAAACACATCCCTTTTCCATTTTCATTAGAGAGATATAGAGATAATCATTTATTTGTGCTTCTTTACAATCTACTCTTCTACCATTATACTTGAGGAGTCATAGCTTAGGGTATACACTTGAAGATAATAATCTTGCCTTGTGGAAAAGTCTTGGATGCATAGGATAAGTTTTTTAGCCTATAGTTGATCTATCTTTGTGATCCTTACAAACTAAAACAACCTCTTGCAAATCACCATTGGCCAAGGGAGAGATTGAGCTTAGATGGGTTCATTTTCATGGTAATTATTCCTAACTCTTATTCCTTTATTTTGGTAGATAGAAGTAGCATAAGTAATAGATTTTGAATGTATTTATCTCTTCATACATTAGGGTTACCTCTCTATTGACTAGAGTATAGTTATTCTTTACATGTTTAATTTTATGTTTATTATCCCCATTAGTGCCATAATTTTGGTGAGCACTACATTAGTTTTACTTTACTTTGTCATTTACTTTGCAAAAAATCATATAACCTAGCTAGGGTTATTGTGTGGTATTGCTTGACTAGAGGCTTTAGAACACTCTCTAGTGATATTTTGTGGTAAGAGACCCCTTAGTTAGGTCTAGTGAATCCATATTGGTCATGACCCCAATTATCTAAATGTACCAATAACTATAAGGGCTAGTGTGATTTATCTTCTCTAAACTGGGATTGATTTGTAGATCAACTTCACTTTCCCTTGTCATATAGATACCATTTTTATGCCAAAGATCATAGATTTTAAGCACTGCAATGTTATTTTTCACATAGTGCAGGAGGATCAAGTGATATAATATGATGAGGATGTGTCATATAATGTGATAAAATATCATTTGAAAATAGTTTCCATACAAAAAACCCAACTACATAAGGTAGTGATGAAGCCTAGGTATTTCCATGCATATACATTTTCTATAATTTTTTCACTAGTTTTTCCTACAAGGATGATATAATTAATTCCACCAATTATAAGAAAAAATAAGCTTTCATGTCTTGGGTAACATTTGAAAAATACTATAATTTATCAAACTATGCAATTGTGTAAAATTAAATAATAAATCAAAAATGGCTTGATATTCATGATCTCATGAAAGTACTCAAAGATTAAGTATAATATTATGAATATTGGGTCAATAGAGTGGACATAGGCAATCCCATAAAACTATTCATGCCATAATTTATTTTGAAATACTTATCATGAATAGATTATATGGGGAATATAATATTGTGCATGAAAACAAGTTATGGTTCCCTTTATTGGAAATGATTATTTTTGTAAATAAATAGCCTACCTTGGGAGAAGTCATTTCTTATAATCTCAAATAAAAAATAATAGGAACAGGGCAAGGTCATAGGTTTTAGATGATGTCTTACTTTTTTGATCCATGTTGTGCAACCTTGAAAATTTCACATTCATTTTTTTTCCCAAGTGGTTCCTTATTCTTTTTCTCTAATTTAGTTTTAGTATTACAAATATACTTAATCTTAGAAAAAATAGATCTAATAT